>JABSNV010000974.1:0-64475 GCA_024085815.1 Flaveria linearis
TGTGCAAGATATCAGCTGCTCCAAAGGTGTCTCACCGAGCTGCTGCAAAGAGAATCGCAGATACCTCAAAGGAGCACCTAAACATCTCTGGTATCCAAGATAGTGATTTCAATCTCTATGGATACTCGACAGTGACTATGGTGGCTGCAACATTGACAAGAAATCAACATCAGGAGGATGTCAATTTCTTGGTGGAAGGATTATCTCATGGCAATGCAAGAACAATCCTGTGTCTCTACATCACTGCTGAAGCTGAATACATCGCTGCTGCTAGCTGCTGTGCTCAACTGCTATGGATTCAAAATCAGATGTTAGACTATGGGTTCAACTTCATGACTACTCCTATCCATATTGACAACAACAGTGCTATCTCCATTACTGAGAATCCAGTGAAGCACTCCAAGACAAAACACATTGATATCAGGTATCATTTCATTAGAGATATTCATGAGAAACAGCTGATAAAGTTAATCAAAGTTGACTCAAATGAACAATATGCTGATTTGTTCACAAAGGCATTTGATGAACAAAGATTTAAGTATCTCATATCAGCAATTGGATGATAAACATTGAATAACTACCTCTTTTGAAAAACCTTTTTAAATGAGTAATGTCTTGTGTCAATACAATTTAAGCCCTGTTACAAAAGATCTTTAACTATTCCAAGTGTAAATTCCTTCCGAAGAGGAATTAACTCTCGGAAGATATCCTTGAATATCTTCCGAAGCCAAATTCCTCAATGGAAATTTCTTCTCGGAAGAGTTTGTGGTCTCGGAAGAAGCGATTGATTTTATATCACTCTACTTCCGAAACTTATACAACTCTCCATTCGGAAAGACAACTTTACCTTAGGAAGCAATGCCTTGCTTCGGAAGAGAAATTGCCTTCAGAAGAAATTACCTTCGGAAATGTTTTACCTTCGGAAGTTAAGATTTTACTTGTAACGGATATCTTTTGGGCCCCACTCTGTAAAATGTAAAATTTTGTACTTGAGGTCAGATTATTTAAAATTATCCCTGCCGCCACATCATTTCTCTTCTCCGCATAAACCACCATACCATACCCACAGTAACCCCCAAACAGTCACCCTATTACCACCACCATACCACTATCCACCTTTTTAAATAATCTTGACTAATCAAATTCATTTTCTTTTTACTACTTTACAGCCCTAACTGTTCCCTTCACTGTAAACCCTCAATCTCACTCAAAACTTCAAGCTTACCTTTTCTTCAATGGCACTAAACCCTCAGCACAACCAAGTCGCATTACTTGACCTCGTCAAGGGATGCCGACTTCACCCAAATCATCACCTTTCTCACCGAATCCACCTATCTCACTGCACTACAGTTAATCCACCATATACTCCAACCATATGTCAGAATTTTGGAGCAATGGTGAAACTGCAGTACTGAATGGGGTTCGAGTCCTGAGAACCCGAGTTTGTGGCCAAGAGTTGGTCATCAATGAACAGATCATCAGGGAGCATCTCGAGCTTCACGATGATGGGGCTCCTACTGAGTTCCCCAAGGAAGACTTGGAAGGCACCTATATCCTCATGGGATATGGAGGCGATGTCATAGATCTACGTATACAAGTTCAAACTTTTCTTACCATTGGAAGTTCTTGCTGCACATCGTTTTACACTGCCTCTCCAACAATCAGGGGGTTGGGATCAAATCCCATATGAACTAGGATGCCTAGTTCATGGTTGGTGAGAGGCCTCAGATTCAACTACTCACGATTTATGTTGAAATAACCTAATCGCCAATCTGAGCAGAGATACATTCTTCATGTATCCCCGATTTCTTCACATATAATCAACTGTGAGATGGAACCAAGCAAGCTTGTCTGCGCAGCTGCTCTTCCTGTTCCACATATGAGGCCTACCATCTTCAATCCTGAAGAAGATGTCCACCAACTTCACTGGACGGTACACCTCCATTACCTCCAGCGATGACTGAGCGCATAGCTCCTGGTGACATCCCTGTTATCCCCACAGGTGATGAACCCACCACACCAGCAACATCCACCACAATACCAAAACCTTCTTTACCCATCAAAGCCACCTATCAAGACGCCCCAAACGAACCCTTGTTCAATCTACTCTGATTGAACAAGCTCCTCCTGTTCACACCGAAAGGACCAGAGTGGAATCATGGGCTCCCACTCAGTCCGAGTCACACCATCCTTCACATTTGACCTCAATGTGGGTTTTGAGCCTCCTCAGTCTCAAACCCCTGAGCCCGAACCCCAATCCTTTAGCCCGCAGGGTGAGTCTCTATACTCCCCTGTGCAGCTTTCTAGGGACAGCCCCACCAAAGGCTCAATGCCTGTAGACATTGATCAAGGTCCCGGGTCAGTAGGACTAACCACCCTCTCTCTTCACTGACCTTTTACTCCGAACTGATGAAGAGATTACATCTCTCCATGGCCATGAAGTTGATCTAAATCACCCACTGAGAGATCAACAGAGCCAGGAGGGATCCCTTGTCTCTAGCCCCCATCAGCAGCCAGCTACTGAGGTGAGTCCCTGATGTGGAGGGGACTCATGTAACTCAGCTGCCACTACTCAGAGTTTCTCATTGAGCTCTCAGGACAGTGGTAACATCATTAGGACTGAGTCTACGCAACTTTGCCCATTGACATCTCTGAAAGAGATGACTCTGAGCAAAGGAAACCAGGTGCCAAGAAACCACATCTGGTGGTGAGAGTGAGCATACTAGGTATGTTATCTCATCTCCCCGTGATTCTTCTTATGAAGATGAGGGTAGTATGCAACTAACACTTCAGTACTTGCTTTCTAAGGTCTCCAACCTGGAATCACAGGTGAGATCTTAGAATCAAGGACTGCCACTCAGCAACTTGAGATTAACTCTCTCAAGCTCAACTAGCTGAGAAACAGACGAGAGGTCTGTAGGCATGTACCTATCCAGGTCTCAATGACTTCTTCCTCTAGCTCATCTAGCTCTCAAGATGATGCTACCAAAAGGGGGAGAAAGTTCAGAGACAAACACCTATGGAACACAGACCCAACTCATTTCCACCCAACAAATCATTACCCTACCTGAGTCATCTCAATCCTTTCTGGAGATTGACTCAAGGATGCTTCAAGATCTCTACAGGCTGTTCACACAGTTTTGTATTGAGTCATCCTAGAACAGCCCAGCCCCGACACCACATTGCTTACTTTGGGGCTGAGGAGCTTCAAGACTGACTGCAACCTTCTACCACTGTGGAAGAAGTGGTCAACCTAAGGTCTTCATGGAACCTGAGATTAGCTTCGAAGGGGAAATGGGGACTGATGGCCCAGCAACTGAAACAAATGGACAGAATTTGCAGCAGTCTCATCTTCTAAGCTCAAACTGAAGCTTCCAAGCCTATATGAAAGCCTCGGAAGAACAAGAAAATCTTCCGAAGCCGAAATAGAAGCTGCGGAAGGCTTGTTTCAAATGTCCGAGAACTGACCATCACAGATGTCATTGCTGACATAGCATCTGAGGTGGGCAGGGAGGACACTTCTGAAACTCCTCCAATCCAAGCACCAGCTGAACTTCTATCTCAATCACATCCCTCCATTCAAGAACCACCACAGTCAAGCACCATCAAAGACAAAGGCAAAAGAAAACTGACTGCGGAAGAGCTTCAGGAGGAGGAAAGGATTGAGAAGGCTAAAAGAAAGGGAGGTTTCCAACTGAAAAGTGGCTAGCTGCCAGCTCTAAGGCAGCTGCAGCCAATCAGGAAGAAATCAACCTGAAGAGAAGAACCACTCATTGACGCAGCTCATCATCTTGGAGCTGTCAATGAGGAAATACTCCTGCTATCATTAGAGGAGTTTGGTGACTTTGGAGAGGTCAACCAGCTACAACAAGAAAGGGAAGCCAGGTTGGCCTTGGAGAGGGAAAGAACAAGAGCAGAGGGAGGCAGCCCTGAAGCTGAGAGAGGCTAGATCAAGTTCCTGCTCTCAAGAGGTTTCAGTCTTCCTGAACTGTCTCCACATGACAATGACATGATCCTGCTGCTCCACAACAAGGAGCAGATCAAATGGAGAAGGAAAGGAAGAAGCTGCTAGGGAGAAGCTGAAGGTGAAGAGGAATAGGGAGGAAGAGAAGGAGGTCACTGCCACCAAGAAGTCAACTGACAAAGCCTGGATGAAGGACTATCTCCGGGCACATGGCTTCTCTGGTAGGCAGGTGGGACCTATGTCCGAAAGGACACTCCAGCGGATAGTCAGTGAAATAAAAGCTGACATCCGTTTGGGAAAAGGAAGGAATGTACAGGAGGATGAAGGAATGGTTTCACCCCAGCCACTCAACCACAGCCACAACCCCACCCCAGAACCAACCCCTTTTCCCATCAAACCTGAACCCCACTGATGAACCCTTCACCCCTCAACCCACAACTCTACCCAAACCTACCACATCACCTCAACCACCCAAACTACCCATCCGAAAACCCAAGACTCAACCCAAAACCACTAAACCTAAGCCTACCCAACAACACCAAGACCATCCTCTCAACCTCCTAAACATTTCTCCTTGAGGAAATAAGGAGTTCAAGACAAAGCTCATCAATTGCACTACTTTGAGCAGTATCTCCTATGAGGGAGAGGTTATCAACATCACCTATGTTGACAACTCTTCAAGCTCCCTCACCCTAGGCCAATTTCTTGAATTGCCTAGAGAAACCTTGGGCCAGGCTGCAAGACTTCTTGGTCTCAACTCCGATACCCTCAATGCTGAGAAGAAGGACTAAGAGAAGACTGGTGACTCTGCTGGATACCAGGAAAGAGGACAGGATTTCTGGTCAATCTCCTGGGCCTAGAAATGCTATAATCCAGTGGAGGTTCGATGAACCTTCTCACAACTTTGTTGTGAAAGAGAGAATGGCGAAACCAACAGCTTAATGCCACCTCTTTACTGCATCTCAGCAGATTTGATCTTGCCGAGCTTGCAGAGAAGCCATTCTCCAATCCCTCCAACTCTGAGACTGCTGCACATATAAGAAATTACATCAGCGGTCTCCACTTGCTGAACGAAGTCGAAGAGCCAAGATTGAAGAAGAGTTGAAGCTGAAAAGAGTGGAAGACAAGGAAAGATCAACCACCAAAGGCACAGCCTTTCTACAGATGGTGGAAGGTCCTGAATTGGAACCATAGTTCGATGGGAAATATGACTATACTTCCCATCAACTAACTCTTTTCAGAGGGCCACAACAGAGGGTACATATATCCAAGGTGACAGAGTAGAGGTGCTGTCCACCAAAGATTTGTACAAGATTCTCAGCATCACAGCAGGAAAGAATGAAGATACTGATAAACACCTGCTTTCCTTGGTGCTGAGAACTTTGAGAAGAAGAGGGAAGTGAAGTTTTGGTAGCATCAGCCTAGGGGGAGTTTGTTGGATCATGATGGCTGGTGCAAACCAAATTCACTTCATAGTCACTTTTGGTACTACATCAAAGGGCTTCCGAAGTCAGCAAGAGATCTTCCGAAAGTCTGAAGAACAGCTGAAGATATCTACTGAAGACAACAGCTGAAGCCAACAGCTGAAGATATCTTCCGAGACAAAGTCTGATGAAAGAGCTGAAGACAAAGTCTGAAAGCTTCCGAAGACAAAGTCTGATGAAAGAGCTGAAGACAAAGTCTGAAAGCTTCCGAAGACAAGTCTGATGAAAGAGCTGAAGACAAAGTCTGCTTCCGAAGACAAAGAAGACTCCAAGCCTCGGAAGAAGCAGTCTTCCGAAGTATAAAGTGCCTTCGGAAGAAGTTATTCTTCCGAAGCACTTTATCATTCGGAAGACAATGCTATGTCCAGCAAATAAAGGTATGGTCCCTGTCAGTCCGCATGCAGACCTCTGACACCGCATGGGTGACACAGCATGGGTTCTTCCTAAAGGACCATGCTGTTGACCATACTTTATTCTACTGCTCACCTTTTGATGATAGTACACGTTACCAACCTTAGTTGGCAGCATGGGTAAGTCAGGGACATGTCCTGACTACCCACTCTCAGGCATGCAAAATGTCTGAAAGACCTCACCTAGAGTCTTGTAGTATAGATGTAAGGTTAGAGGTGTCCAGCTGGAATCAAAGTATTCCCGGCTGTAGTAGTATTATATATATCTTCTCCCTGTAACTCTTTGTAAGCGATTTGAGTCCAAGCGTCTTGTAATCCTTTGAGTTGAGAAGCAATATATAAAAGTACCTTGAAAATTACTTGCTGTGTTAATTTTCTTACTGTTTACTTGTTATATTGTGATCAACTCTTCCTAAAGACTGCTTGCCGAGTGTTGATTCACAGTGAGTTGAGAGAGAAACCACCCGAAATCGATCCTGCAAGCTATGACTTCATGTGACAAGATTCTGGTGTTCTATAGAAAAAGTGAAAGTATATTGGCATTCTACTCCGAAAAGAAAAACTTTTTAATAAGTGCCTAGTGTTAGAAAATGGGACAAAACAACATTATAACAATTGTAATGCAGTTTATTGACAATAATAGTTAAAACTATATTTAGCTTAAATCAACCCGTTCTAAAATAAATAGTTCAAATTTGTCACCTCAAACGAAAAGAAAAGTTGATGGGATTGGAGACGTACAGAGGCAAATTAAAAACCCTGTTGGAGGAGATAGTCACCGAGCCTTTCAACAATCATGTTGCATTGGCCTGGAGCCATGGGTTCATCATAGATACCAACAATGAAGGACATTCCTGTTTTTTTAATAGTAACACCTCCTGGTCCCTGTAATTGACAAAAATAAAACAACTTAAAATAGCCACTGAAGACATGAAGCTGTATGAAACGTTTGTTATAAATGCTTCACATGTAAGCAAGAAAAAAAGTGGCAGTTGCGTTGGTCTTGGAAACAGTTGCAACATGCGTCATTGCGAGCCGTTGTGATATGCAAGACGGTTACGTTACCACCTATGTCTCTCTCTCTCTCTCTGTTTCACTATTTTTAATTAGTTGTTGCAATGTTTTGCAACTAAAAAACTAAAAATCGTAAAAATATGCGAGACCGATTATAAACCACTGATCACGGGTAATCAATGGTAAAGATAAGAGGGTTGCCACGTGGACTACAAATGAATGTATCTTTTGGCAAGGAGAGGTAAAACATGAAAAGCCTAGCATCGTAACTCTCTAACATTAAATATAAGACTAAATACCAGTTAAAAATTATTATAAATCAAGTATTTAAGTTCGTGTGTTTGCAAGAACATCACAAACCTGTAAAAGATTTGTGCACATTGCCATTTCACCACATGTTACGTCTGCACCTAACACTTTGCAAACTCTTCGAAAGGAAGGTTCCCAACTGTGGTTAGAGGTGCAAGATATAGCTTATCCCTAAAATCAATCAGTTTCCTTTCACGTGGGTGCAACTTTAAGCTTTTATCTCCGTTTCTACATGACCTGCACCTGGAAGAAGATAAAATAATTCATAAATTCATGAGATGAGAATATGAATGACATAATAAAAGTAAAATCCTCCATATACACAACAAACATTAGTTTCTCTAGTTTCTTCATTTAATGATTTTCCTCGTTTTAGGGGTCTAGGACCATCAACATCATGTCTTTAACTTTCTCATAAAATTCTGAACAACAATGGTGGGAACTGTTTTCATTTATGGCAAAGATCATTTAAAACAGTTTGACTTTCTTCTGTACTATCAACCTCCAATGTCTTCTTTGACTTTATTGGGCCCTACATAAAAATAGAACCAAAATGAATTGATATTTTATGGTTTTGCTGGGCCCACATCCAGCAAAGAAATAGCATATAGGTTTAGCAATTAAAAGTGCAAAGGATGCGCAAGGCACTTAAAGGCGAGGGCTCTTTGAAGCAAAGCACACAATATAAACATGCCATTTTGAAGAGCTTAAACATATTTTAGGCCACACCCAGATCATTTTTAGATGCTTCAGTCCAGATTTAGCTGTTTGAGACATGTTTAAAACCAGTTTTTGCATAATATGGCTGTAATAAGCGCTTGTGCGCCTTGATGGCCGCAAAGCGTTGCCATGCTTGGTGTGCCTTGTGCACCTTTGACTACATAGATATGAAGGGTGTTATCTACTTGTAACATTAAACCAAGAACTTTAAGTGTAGCATCTGCCTTAGGAAATTTCATTTTGTTCTCCACAATAGCTTCTGAACATCTTTCTTTAAGCCATTAACTTCAGAGCTCTTATGCACGTCTGGAATTCCAGTCGTAATATCAGTTCTACGTGTACCTAAATATCTACAAGCCAATCCATAGGGGCATGGAGCTTCATGACTGTCAAAAGGGCAGTTGCCCTCTAAATCAGCAGGTTTCTGCATTCAACAATATCCACTCTCATGATTAAGTGTATGAGAAAAAAGTGGTGAACAAAATACAAATCTGCGATCACTTTTCACCTGAGCTTAAATGCTTCTGTGTCATGGCTAAGGCGACACTTATCATTATAAGTACATGAGTCTACTCTTCCTGTCTTGGCAACCATGTGACAGAGATTACGCGTGGATTGCTTTTCCTCCCTGCAAGTATAAACGCCAGGTATCAGTAGAAGATGGTAAAGAATAACTGATACCTATCTTTGTTCCTAGTATACACCAAATAACTATTGCTACACCGCCATATTCATATAATCTTTATCATAAGGACTTATGAAACATCATTATCATATACCATCATCACCATCACTTGTTGCACCTTGCAACAAAGTTATACGTGTTGACAGCCTGTGTGTTTGTCTATGTCCATGCACACACATGCATACATACATATAATTGCACATTCCAAAAGTAGATAAAAGAGATCGAACACAGCCGGTTCCAAGTTCCAAATGATACCGATAGACAGCCAAACTGTCAAAACCAAACCGCATCAATCTCAAACCAGCAAACTGACTAAATTGCTTCAGTTCAGGCAATTCGATGGGTAAAGAACACACCTAACTATTAATTAGCATGAGAAACATCGTACAAAGAAATTGTGCAGCTTGCTTATTTTAAATTAATTATACTGCTGAACTTGAAAAATATGAAGATATCTGTAGATCCTTGGCAATTGCGAATGAAGGCGTCAAAGTATGCAAATGACATGGAATCTAAACCGAGCTAGTGAGGTGAAACAAATACGAATGAAACACCAAAAGGCAAGTAATGAAAGAACAGACCTGATTTCTTTCTCTCTTGAGCTGTCGTTTCGATTTTTTCTCCTTGCTACAGGTGCGCAGGCGGCGGTGGTGGAAGGACCTCGAAGTCATTGTCATCGCTTATAACTCTTGTAGGCGCAGGACACATAATTCCTTCTTCACGGAACTATTGCTTTCGCAACCAGCTCTTCCACTGACATTTCAATAACAGGCTTTCGAGCCGGTGTAGGTTTCTTCGTCGGAATCTTCGTTGGTTCTCCTGACGCATCCTCAGCCGCCGATGCTTCCATCGCCATCCCAAATAAGCATCTTGAATCATCATCCAACAAAACCTCTTTCTCGAGCTCCTGTATCGCTTCATCATCTTCTTGTAATTGGTGGTCAGTGGTCAATTTTGGGGATTAGGTTTAGTTGGTACGGTGGCACTGTAGCCACCGACCAAGTCTTTAATAAGAATTATAATTACATTTCTTTACCACTTATCTAAATTACCATTAATAATAATATTTTTTCCTAAATGTTTCGTCTTCGTCCCCACGACCGCTAACGAGGAAGGGGGAAATTGGCGGAATAGATTCAATCATCTTTCATCACGATTTCATCCACAACTCCCAATCACTATTTAACAATTCACAACAATCACCGTTAACTAATAATACTTTCCACCTTTCACCGGAAACATGTACGGAAACGACT
Source organism: Flaveria linearis (assembly GCA_024085815.1). Classification (NCBI taxonomy): domain Eukaryota; kingdom Viridiplantae; phylum Streptophyta; class Magnoliopsida; order Asterales; family Asteraceae; genus Flaveria; species Flaveria linearis. The sequence continues at coordinate 9,846 of JABSNV010000974.1, forward strand.
TCGACGGCGCCGCCGCCTTCTCCGGCGGTGGTTTCATGCCTTCTCAGGCCACTCAGACGACGGACCCTTTCCCCCTGTTCCAGTAAGGTATCAATCGCTTTTTCAATCCCTAAATCCTTCAACATCGCATTAGCACTTAGGTTTTTTTATTAATCAGTTTTAAGAGTTTGCTGATTAGGGTTTTCATCATCTGATTCTGTTATCTGCAGCATCGTGATACGCAGACGCTGATTCCGTTGACGGTTATCAAATCACCAAGCGTTGTTGTCGAATGACGATAAAGTGAACTTCTTGATCGATGGTGTTGACGTGAACAATGTAGGGCTTACTTTTGACTTCGCTTTTTTTTTTTGGGGTTCAATTTATTATTTTTGTTACGATTAGTTAAAATTTGGTGCATTTGTGGTTGTCGAAATTAGGTTAAGTTGGTGGGATGGTGCTGAACAAGGCTGAGAGGGTTACTGATATTTCATTGTGCTTGATGATGGTACTGGTCGCATTGACGTAACAGATGGTATGTTAGTGTTTATCTTTCTTCTATTTTCTGTGGTTTGTAAACCATAACATGATGGGTGTTTGTAATGTTTTAGGGTACATGATCCGGTTGACACGAAGGAGATGGAAGCGATTTTGTATGTTCCCATTTCTTTGTTGATTGTGGATCAAAATTCGAGTTGGAGCAATGTCGTCCGGTTGGAATTTTAACATTGTTTGTGTTTCACTTTTTCTATTGTTGAAATTTAGGGAAGGAATGTATGTTCGAGTTCATGCCAACTGAAATAAAGCAGTTAGTGATCTTTGTAGTTCTATTATGTAACTTGTGATGTTTCGTGTCAAGGTATGTTTTATGTAGTTTGCCAAAGTTTCATCTATGGGTTTTTGAACTTTCTGTAAACATAGATCCTTCTCTCATGTGATTTTTCTGTTACCAGTACCATATACGTTGCTGTTTTATTCTTTTTCTGTACTGATAGGTGTATGGCTAATAGCAAACACACCCATATATGTTACTGTGTTCTTGTTATTACTTTTTGTGGCATTTAATTTTCTTTGTTTTTGATCATTCCAATGTTATTGATATTTGCACTCCTTTTGTTCTTTATGTATGAACTCCAAATTGCACCGAGTATGCTGCATTCTATGAAGCTTATGAATTTTGTGATGGTAAGCATGTTTCATAATGGTCTTCTATTCTAGAAAACATGTAAATCAAGAAACTGTGGTGTGAAGACAAGGGCACTTTTGACTATTTATAATTTGTTATGATACATTTTTTTATTCTGAGATAGGTTTAAACTTTGACTAGCTTTGAGTACGGTTTGATCTAGATGTAGTATGATAGTTGAGCGTTGAATGACCAACAAAGATTTAGAATGTGATGACATATATTTGGTTAAGGATCAATTCAGTTTAAGATAACAAATTTGTGCTTTCTTTGCTTGTTTGTTTACTCTCCTGCGAGTTGATCTCATCTAGTTTTCATTTCTTTCAATTGCTTATAATAATTACATGGTTTGTTCTCTCCTTTTATTCTTTTTGTTTTGACAAAGATATAAGAGTCTTCATTGATCATGTCACCTCTTAACACCCTTAATTTATAATGTGATCAGCAAATTTTTACCTTATGATGACACTTTACTTTAACTGCAGGCCTGTGACTGATTTTGATGAGATCACACATCACTTTGTTGAATGCATATATGTCCACTCCTACAACACAAAGTTGGTGGTAAGGTTTCATGACTTCACCATGATTTCTTCTTATTAAGAACTGATAACCAAAAATGAATTCTTGTTAATTTTAACTGTATTTGTTTGTAACAAGTGTGATGTCTTGTCTATGTTAGAAACAACAAGCTAGCAGTAGTAATCAACCTCATATGCCAAGTTCAGCTGCTACGACACAAACCTATCAAACCGCCCCATCAAATCAAGTAAGTCAATAGACTCTATTTTCAACTATAATGGAACCGAAGTTGCTCATTAGAAGGTGAATGTGGCAATTTTGACCCTTTTTACTTGTAAATGGGTTGATTTTGGTTAATTTGGTTAATTTATCAATTTATAACAGGTCAAATGAAAGAAAGCTAACAAATTTACTCAAATTGGAAGGGGTTAATTAGCACAACAATATTTATAAAATCTAAAACAAGGATAAATAAATGTGCTATTTGGTCGCCACAACCACTCATTATGACTCATGACCCACCCGGCTTACATGGTCTCGCCACTACCACCCATTATGACTCATGGCCCAACCTGCTTATTTGGTCACCACTACTTCTGATTTAAAATAACTGCATTCTACTTGTTTGTTGATTGTTAGTTTTCTGGTCAATATGTTGCTGATGGACTCAAGGGAATCGACAAAAGGGTGTTAGATTATTTGCTATTGCCGGGTAGTTTGTAAGTTACCTAAGCACCTCCTATCAGTCATCAGCCTTATTCTTTTTTGCTTTTGATATAAAAACACGATTAAATCTAGTTGCTTGAATTAATGGTCAAACTTGAAACTGAATTTTAACTGGAGAGAATTCTGTATATTTTAGAGCAAGAGAATCAGGGGTACACCAAGAAGAACTTGTTAGACAACTGGGCATCCCTTTGGACAAGATACTGTAAGTCTCTTGGTCTTTTTCGTTCATATAACACACACAATCAAATCATGATGTTGATGAGGCTTTTGTTGTTTTTAACAGGGCCGCGCTTAATTGTCTGGTAGATGAGGGACTAGCTTACAATTCAATCGATGATTATCACTTCAAATCGACTGCAAATGGCTGACATCCATCTTGTCATAGTAGCATTTGCAATTCTGGGTTTGTTCAAGTAGCGAATGGATTGATAATGTTTGTTTCTGGAGTTCCTTATGTGTTATGCTTGCTCTTTTGTAGTCTTAAGGATTACCCAAATTCATGATATTGGTATGGTTAAAGATATATATTTGTTTTTGTTTACGGTATTCAAATCAATTAATTATTTACTTGAGTTGTATATGAATCAATTGGACGGTTAGAGGTCTAAACTGTTTCACCCACCCTGGTTCTTCAAATTGTGATACAAATCAATATGCGAGTGAGACAGATCCAAAACTAAGTGAAACAACCCTTGGAGTTGAACTACGGGGTGGGTCAAATTAATAGTAAACAATAGACGATCTTATGTTCCCTTTGACCCCGGTGGCTTTGGTTCGAAAGCAAAACTTTAGGAAAAGTTTTTTTTTTTCAAAAACAGTATGATGTAAGATCATTGATGAAATCAAGAATAAAGTTGACTAAGCTTTTGGATATTTACTTTTATTTTATCACGAGAAGAGTTTTTCATTTGCATTTGGATATTAATTGAGTTTAAGCCATTTAATTCCCGGTGTCTATATCACATGTATGTATATAAACAACAAAGAAGTAATTAACAAGTTGGAAATTAGTTGCAAGCATAGCTTTAGACTTGAAGCCGTAGTTGTAGTGTTGATCAAACAGAGCGGAACTGACTATGTAATCAATTTGGTTGAAAGGGTTGAACACTTGAACCTCTCCGTTTGAACCTATCAGCTATGGTCCATTTGAACAGAGCAGTTATGGGTCAAGTGTCTGTTGTGTTGTGGGCTCCGATCCATCTTGGATCAGGCTCTGTTCTAGCAGAAGACAAGCAGCCAAGACTCGAGAGGGGTTAGGGGCGGCGGCCCTAACCCTAATCTATCTTAACTTATTTTTGTTAAGGTTTAGGTTAACACCTAATTGTCTTTTATTATAAATACTCACTCAATGTACTTGTAATCTTTGTCTTAATAAGTAATAAAAAGAAACATTGGTTCATAGCTTGCGAACGTAGGTCAATAGTTGATCGAACCAATCGTTGTACTCTTTTACTGCTTTGATGTATATTTTATGCTCGTGTGATTGTGTTTGTGTTTCCGCTGAGAAGAACAATACCAACACTGGTGCTGTTTGACACACATTTGACGCCGCCATTGACCAACAGCCCCTGTTAGCAGCCACAAACCACCAGGGACCGCCACCAGATCTGTTGCCCTCCCTGGACCGCCGCTGCTGCTTTCTGCCTTGTTCTGATCGAGGACAGTGTTGTTTAGTTGGATTGTTTTGTTTAATTGGTTGTCTGGTTCAATTGTTTCCGCTGCATAGTTATTATTATTGCTATCACATTACTTGTTTTAAAAATCAATTAGAAATACTAACAAGTTGTTAAAACCCGAGCCATAATATTGTATTGATTTTTGTGCCCTATCTAAATTCTTAAGTCTAATACCTAACATCTGGACTTATAGCTATGCTAGATTCCTAACTCGTTTTTACTTTTTCTTTTTAATATATTATTTACTACTTCAGACTTCATATTTTATTTCTTCTAGTCCTTGACTTCAAATCCGGTTAACATTACAAATCCACACAAAAGGCAACGCACATATACATACTTCTTTTTAAATTACTTACAACGTCGTTCAATTTTTTAAAGAGGCGGCGTGTTTGATGACATGTCTAGTTATGAACACATCGCTTGAAGCTCGGAACAAGCCAAACACAAGCTTAGTCAGGCTCGACTTGTTTACGTAGCGGTGGTGACAACTATTACAAAGCAATGGGAGTATCTTCAACAAAATAACATTTTCTTCTAAGCAACATGACATAAACTTATAGCATGACTTCTACTGGCTGTATGGTTAAATAGTCTCTTTCAGAAATGAACAATAACATAAATGCATCATATTCTGTAGTATAATGGAAAATCGATAACCCTTTCTCTGCACCCAAAATTTGAAACTCCATCCAGATAACAAGCTACCCCGGAGATATTAGTCTTTTGACCTATGCTTTCTTTTCTTGCTCCTGATATAAATACACAATCAGAAGGTATTTAGATATTTGCCGGAAGCCAAACTCAGACAATATTTGAAGGAAGATTTAAAAAAAGAACAAGAAAGTACTTTTCATGTGATCCTGGATCCCGACAATATTTTAGCTTCCGATCAATGTGTTTCATATCCGCAGCAGTAGGTGTAACAAGGTTATTTACCTATATAATCCACCGACATGTTTAAGCGAAGTAACTGGAAACAGATTCAGACTGGGTAATGGGCATTGAAACTGGTTCAAGATGAAACATGTCACTTTTTTAGGCCAAGTTGAAATGAACTGGGGTGGGTTGACCCGCAAATACCCTTTTGTCCATTCTTGACTTCTTTTTATATGTAGCTCATGTGTTAATTATGATTACAAAAACAATATTGTTATCACCATAATCTAATCACTTGATTTAAAAGACTGTAGGCATTAAAAATAGACCTTGGGCATTGGGCAACTATCACCTGGTTTTACCCGTTCAACCCATATGACCCGATCCCCTTTTAAGTTATTTGATCCATTTGACTTGCTTCACATAAAAACACAACCCTATTTGAACATTTCATGGGTCGAGATTGTTCTCTCGAGATGAAATGAACTACTACCTAAATTTGCAATTTTTCACACGATACTATTAGAGTACATGTTTCTCATGTGAACAACTATATTATATATTTACCATCTGATCAATAGCATCTAGATATGCTCTGAGCTCAGGAACAGGTCGTGCTGGATGCTGACGAGAAAGGATGCTGTTCAGGTATCTGCATAAAACACAATTTGAAGAAAATAAAATAGTTACACTTTAATACATTCAGTGGAGCTAGACCCATAACAAATAATACCAAAAAGAAATTAAACCTTTCGAAGTTGACAACTGGGTACTCCTCGTTTGCTCTACGCAAAGCAGCCAACGCCAGCTACACCATATCACCAAAATTAATTAATGTAAATAATTGTGTGTTAAATATGATTGGAGAAGCTAAATAACTACAAAATAACACTCTTTTGCAGCATAATTTATGATATTTTATGCAAATTTAATACACCTTGTATGACTTTTGACTCGCTTCCTTTTTGATTAAATCTTTCAACTTAACCAGTGTGACCCATTAGAGATAAAACATCACTCAAATCGACCCATTTGTAGGTAAATGTTATAATTGTCACCGCTATGCAAGTGACTTGACATTTTGATACCATGAAAGAATCTGCTTAGCTACACAGCTACCAAGCATGTAAACACAGCTGATATACCTTAAACATAGCTACCTAAATAATTAAATAAGATAAGATTACGGATTACCTCACTCATATGATATTATCAACTTAAAAGACCAAACGAAATCATTTACCATCCATCTGCCTAAAGAACATTGTGCAGTCATGAGTCATCCTTATTACATGTCATCCCAAGTTTTTTGGGAGCCCCAAATAAAGAAAAAGTTATTCTTTTGACACGATATGATCCTAAGTAATTTTAAAAGAAGCAAACAAGAACTATGCTTAAAATCATCCAACAGTACATATGAAGAAAACTATTTTTTCCGAGTAACTGAACTATCTTTAACTACTTCAAATTCTTCCTGCTAAACTATCCAAGCTCAAAGATTTTGTATTAAAATAGTTTAATAAAAGAACTGTATAGGATTTCTATCAATACCTGGCCAGGAGAAAACAAAAGAATTGATTCTGTTCGCATTGTCTTATCTGCTACCATCTTAGCTGTCTCATGTAAATCCTACACCAAACACAAATAATAATCCAATGAGCATTTATAGCTACATGAACTTATGTAAAGAAATTTGCGCATGGTAACCCCACAACAAAGGATATGAATAACAGCACACTATTTATCTACCACATGGTTACATTCTGATCAGGCAAAATAAAACATATTTGGGTACAATGTTGAATAGAGGTAAACAAAACCTTCAGATGCTGAGGTTGACCATTGTTTGAGTAGATAAAATCCTAGTAGGACAACAGCAGATGCAAATCATTAGCTAAACAGAATGAAATAAACAATTACAAGATTAAAACATTCTAGTAGTTTAGGAAAATGATAGAGATAAATAGGCAGACCAACCTCCATATCATTGATAAAACCGTCAATTGAGCGGTAGGGTGAATAAACGATAAGATCAAATCCAAGAGACTGCAACAGAAGCAAACCATGTTAAAATGTGAGCAAGAAAGATATAAATGAAAAATAAATAGTCATGTGAGTCATTTCATGCCTGAAGGACAATCATCTCATTATTGAGAATCACTTGATGATCCTGATCGATCCCCTTACCAAGCTCTTCAGCTGATACATGATTTTCTTCTGCTTTACAGGCCGTATATATGCAAGTTAACCTGTTTAAATGTATATCTAAGTATAAAAAATACAAAGAGGAAACATGATGTATTTTCTTCTTAAGAAAAAAGATTGCAAATTAGGTTCAATCAAACTTTACATGATGTCTTTTGGATGATGTTCCATTACTGACCATTGCAGATAGAACCTTTTGAAATATATAAGAGCTGTTGCCTACAAACCATGAAAGAAATAAAAATAAAATAATCCAAATGTAAACTTGTGTCATTAAGATTATGTCTCATCCTTGCTATTCTATTATTTCTTTGTAAAAGAAAAAATTAAGTACCTGTATTTTTCTAGGGAATTTGAAGGCATCACATACGTCTTGAATTTTGAACTCATAAAATGCACGCAGTAGTTGCTCCTCGTCTATCTTAAGAGGCTTTGAACGAGAATGCTTATCAGCTAATTGCAAGTCAAAGTAAAGGAAAATCAGATAATAGAAGAGCATAGTGAACTCAGCAAGTCATATATATCATTCTTAAATACCATTTTCCTTTACATCAGGTTGAAGCTCTGGGTATGACAATGAGCCATCAAGATCAACATCCACCCTTGTTGCTCCATACTACACACATCATATGAACAGTCAGGAAACAATATTAATTCATGTCATTCCAACATACATCCCTCAATGTTTATAGATAGCGCAGAAAATAAAACAAAAATCACAATGGTCAACTACTGAGATCAAATTTCTTCCATACCTTCTCTAGCATCTGTTTTGCTCTATGATTAGCAGCCTTATATTTCTCTTTCTGCACAAAATAATTCACGTAAAGTTGAGTTAGTTGGAAGAACTTAATTCAAGGTCACCAAAATAAATTCCTTCACAGCAGTTAAAGAAAAGAAAATTGAAGTCTACGATGAATAATCAAGTACACCGACTAAAACTAGGAGAACAAAGATGAGAAGATTGTATACCAACTCATGGGAGTGAAGATCCACTTGGCTCGGTGAGTAGAAGTTAAAAAATCAGCCATAGCTAGAAAAATAAATCAATAAGAAAGTGTTGTCTCAACATAGCAACAAATAAAAACGAATTAAGTTGTGATCAAACTTAATATAATGTTTAATCAGACAAAAATGCCGATAAGTTGCCACCACCTGGAGTTAGGATCAAAGTACCAATATCTTCTACAAGTCCTTCATCATCACTTCAACTACATTAAAACACGAAATTAAGTCCATTAAATGTTCATTTGACAATCATGTGAAGAAATTGAACAGTGACGAGAGAAACAGGGCAAATTGCAATGTAGAAGCTAAATCACTCGCCGGAGTAACTAAATTATCAGTTCCAGTCGATATATTACAGCTCCAACTTCGTCAAACTTTAAAACTGACGATTTCATATAATCGAACATCTGATCGTGTACCATTTCTCATGTTCTCCATTTTCTTCTTTAAACACTGTAGATACCTTTTTCTCTGAGAGTTTTAGTTGACAGTATGCATGTTTCATAAAGTTTATAGAGAATCTAAACCTAATTTAGCATAGAAGAATGAAATAGAAGAAGAAAGTGCAAATGAAAGAGGAAGAACAAACCCTAATTTGGATCAGTTGTAGATATGAGCAAGTGATTTGAGTTTTGAGAGAACTCAAGGGTAGAAGATTGAGAGCGCGGCGGGGCGGTAGGAGAGAGTGACTAACTTGCCTTCGGGTGGTGGTGGTGGTGAGGTTGGGGTTTTGGGGCCTGTGGTTTGTTAACTAGAGATACCGAACTCGAAACAAACCGGCGGTCGAATCGGTTAAACCATAACTAGCCTCTGTTGTAGTTTTATTTTGGGTTCGGTTATTGGTAATCAATCGATGGTTAAAGGTACATTATCATTGAGGTTATAAACTTATGCGACTTTTATTGACGTGAGTAGTGTCAGATTATATCTAGCGGTTGGTCACTATTTGTCATGTGTTCACATACGACTCGTATAGAATTGCGATTTTTTTTTCAAATTTGTGTTTTTTTTAATTTGGTGGAAGCACCGCATAAATATTTAATTATTTTTTAAAATAAGATTTATGTTTTTGCACTTGAATTAATGGTACAAACATCTCAAGAATATTTAATTATTTTTCAAAGAATCAAATTTATGTTTTTACTTGTATATCTCTGTTGTGAGATAATTCAAAAGCGTATCGGTCTTCTTACAAAATAAAATTTGGCTTGCAAATCTGAGTGATATTTGAAAATATGTGTTATCACCGTAGTAATTGAGCAGTGTTCGAAAATATTTCTTTACATTCGTTAAATAGAGCAATGTATTTGTCAATTACTATGACATGTGATTGAATACACCTATCCAACATATCTCTTGGCTTCCTATCACCATGAGAAATTCTCCTTCCTTTCTTTACTTGTACACAAAATGTCTGAACAAATAGCATGTTGCATATGTTCGTTTTGTACGTTCTCTCTATTAACAACATATGCAAGAATGCACGTCATATTTTGAAAGAAGTTGGTGTTGGATTATGTACGGGTTCGGTTACGTCACGTTGCCAACCGAGCTATGACCCGTAAGAGTTACACCTTGGGCAACAAATATTAAGTCCACTTAATTTGATTAACTGGCACTTATGAACTATATCGGGTTTTTATAATTTATAATTGTTATAATTTATAATTGTTATAATTAAAAACAAAGGCCAAGAGACAAAGGCTAGTGGTAGATAATGGCCTTTCAAAGTGGTTGAGTGAAATGATGTGTAAAGAAAAAGGCGTGCTCCCATGTGATCACTACTCCCTTCTCCTTTATATGTCTGCATCTCTTCCAATTATGTAACTGAAAGAAAAAAAATTTTCATCATCCATTCATTCATCACTCAAAGAAGAAAAGTTTGATTTTTCTTTCTATCACAAACAACCGATATATTTGATTGCAACCGTGGATCACGCCTCTTAGAGCCGCAACCACTGTGCTCCAATTTAGCGTTCGTTGATTCTAGCATTCATTTGTTGTCCCTCGGTGTCTCAAACGTTAATTATTAACCACAAAGGTATATTATATCTCATCAGTAGGTTATTTATATTCTATATTTGCATTGTTTGTAACCCAGATCCTGTCGGGTTCATTCTGGTATTTTATTATTACTCCGCTGCGTTAACTGTTATTAATCTGATTAATAATTATCAAAAATGTTTTGATAAATAAATCTAACGAAGATACCACTGAACCCAACAGTGGTATCAGAGCGAGGCTTACAACATGCAATCAGATCCGGTCTGTTAACTGGTTATAGATCACAAACTTTAAAATTATTTGAAGTTTCTGATTTATATTATTTTGGGCAACTTGTTTATTTTGGTTAAATATTTATTAACCAAAAGATTGCCCGTATTATTTTGATTGTGTTTTAATATGTAAATCTGGCTAGACCCTGTGGTTGAATGGTTGTGATGTGATTTGTTATTGTTAAAGTTTTTGGTTTTATGGTTTTTGGCCCATTTGATGGCTCAAAGTTATAATAGATTAGAGTTTTCTTTTATTTTGTATTTCTTTTGTAAATATTGTAATATTTGAAGACCCAAAGTCATAACTGGAGACAAGACGAATCAAGGAGTCAGTGGGAACCCATCAAGACAACTAGATGCACTTAGGTCCATCCTTGTGGTTGTTTTGTGTTTTCACCCGTGACCTAGCTTGATCTCGCTATTTGGCTCTAGCGAGATCAAACAATCATAGCCATTAGATTTACATATTACTTTGCTATTATGGTTGCTTTATTTTATAATTATTATATTACCCAACCTAATATCAAACTAATTAAAAAAAGTTTTTTTTACAATCAAAATAAATAACAAGTTTTAAACTTATTTTTATAACTTGTTAAATTATTAAAACAAATTGTTTGTTTTAAATGGGATAATCGGATAAGTTTTCAAATTCAAAATTAGTTTGAATTTCAAAACTTAAAAACTTGATAGTTTTTAAATTAAAATTAATTATCCATTTAAAAGGATAACTAGATAAGTTTTCAAATTTAAAATTAGTTTAAATTTTAAAACTTAATAATTTAAAATTATCAACTTAAAAATCGATTGTCTATCTCGCGATAAACCTAGTTTTAATAGGGTATTAAAATCTGGTGTCCCGAGAGCTGAAAGGGTTCGTCATTTATTATCACGAACTATATATTGTAAAACTAACTTTTACGACGCACGTATAACTTAATTATACGTTGTGTTTGACCCTATTCGGTAAATACTAAAATTGGATCCCATAGATAAAAATCAATAGTCTATGCCACCCTATTATAAGGAACACTTGGAACATTAAGCGAAACATCAGTGTTTGGAGCCACAGCACCGCACTTGATGTGTAGTTTATTCTTCCAAGGTGCAAGGGTTTTGTTGACACATCCGGCCCTTTCACAAGTAACTGTTTTAGGATGATTATTACTTTTCTCTCTTGTTACGTGCCACAGCTGTCTAGAGAGAAAAGTGGGCATAGATGAGGCTAAACGTATTAATGCATTGACGAATGTTGTCGTTGCGGCCTCATACACGAGAGTTGTGCAATTTTCACAATTGATAAACATTATCAGTCTGCCTAATCACTTACTAATGTTGCGTGCCCCAGCTGTCTTTAGTGACTGATCAAGCCAGATTCTCATTCCTTATTTAAAATTACTGTAAATGGGTCATTAATTAAAATAAGGAAACAATATATCGAAAATACTAATTAATTTATTTTGCTTATAGATGTCTTCAGAAATCAACAACTTCTTCATTCTCAAGTCTATTATTGAGAAATAGAAACTTGATAACACCAACTTTCTCGCATGGCACCGCAATCTGAGATAGGTTCTCAAGATGGCAAAAAAGCTCTATGTTATAGATAGCGCTGTTCCCAACGAGCCTGAAAACAATACGGCCGCAGCCCGTAGAACTTGAGAAAAATTTAAGGAGGATGCTGATGAGGTAGCCTGCCTTATGCTAGCCACCATGTCTCCTGATCTCCAGAAGAACATGGAGGACATGACTGCATTTGACATGATTGAGCAACTTAAGGGCATGTTTCAGAAACAGGCCCGACAAGAGCGCTATGATACCATGAAGCAGCTTATATCATGCAAAATGCAAGTAGGCTCACCTGTTAGTGCCCATATGCTTAAAATGAAAGGGTACATCGACCAAATGGCCATACTTGGTTATCCTATGCAAGATGAAATAGCAGTAGACTTCATTTTGAACTCCTTGCCTAGTTCTTACGACCAGTTCATAATGAACTTTAATATGAATGCGTGGGTTAAGAGTGTAGCTGAACTACACGGTATGCTCAAAACTGCTGAACAAAACATACCAGGTAAAGCCAGTCAAATGTTGATGGTCCGATCTACTGGTGTTAGGAAACCAAACCCCAAGAAAAAAACTTATAACAATAAGGGTAAAGGTAAAGTTGTTGCTGCCAAGCCTGCCACCAACAACAAACAGCTGGCTAAAAACAAAGCAGCGCCCCCTCCTGAGGAGCGACATTGTTTTGAATGTAATAAGATGGGACACTGGAGACGTAACTGTCCTGACTATCTAGCCAAGCTGAAGGTGAAGAAGGCCAATGGTGAAGGCTCTTTTTCAGGTATTCTGATTTATGTTATTGAACTTTTCACTGTTTCCAGCAACACATGGGTATTTGATACTGGATGTGGTTACCACATCATTAATGTCTTGCAGGAGCCTGAAAAGTGGAAGAAACTGAAACAAGGCGACATGAAGCTCATCATTGGTGATGGGAAAAGAGTATCGGTTCTAGCAACTGGAACATATCATCTTTCTTGTCCATCTGGTCTTGTAATTACTTTAAATAATTGTTTGTTTGCTCCTGGTTTAACCAGAAACATTATTTTAGTTTCTTTATTGTTTGAACAAGGATTCAAGTATGTTTTTAATGATGTTGTTATTTTTGCCTACTTGAATGATATCTTTTATTTTGAGGCTAAACCTCGAAGTGGTATTTATGAGATTGATAAACCTCGAAGTGGTATTTATGAGATTGATATTCAAACAAACAATAATGTATATAATCTTTCTAAACGTATCAAATCTGGAATTAATGATACGTTTCTATGGCATTGTAGACTTGGCCACATAAGCAAGGCCCGTGTGAAAAGGCTTCAGTCCGAAGGGATTCTTGAATCCACAGGACATGAATCTTTTGATGAATGCGAATCTTGCTTAGCTGGTAAACTCACAAAGGATCCTTTCACCCATGTTGGTGAACGGGCTAAGGATCTGTTAGCACTTATACATTCTGATGTATGTGGTCCTTTCAGAACCATGTCTAGAAATTATGAAAGATACTTTGTTACATTTATTGACGATTATAGTCGATACGCCTATGTCTACCTTATGAAGCATAGACATGAAACCTTTGAAAAGTTCAAAGAGTTTCAGAACGAAGTAGAAAACCAACTTGATAAGACTATCAAAGTACTTCGATCAGATCGAGGTGGAGAATACCTAAGCCAAGAGTTCATTGATCATCTAAAGGAATACGGAATTGTTTCACAGTTCACTCCACCCGGCACACCCCAACTTAATGGCTTGAGTGAGAGGAGAAATCGAACCCTACTTAATATGGTTCGATCGATGATGTGTAGAACTAACTTACCTCACTCCTTTTGGAGTTATGCTCTTATGACCGCCACCCGCCTTGTTAATCTGGCACCGACTAAGAAGGTAGATAAAACTCCATATAAGATATGGCATAGGTCTAAACCCAATTTGTCTTACCTTAGAGTATGGGGATGTGATGCTTATGTCACTAGCGAGTCTAATGACAAGCTAGATCCTCGAGGCGAAAAAGCTATTTTCGTTGGATACTATAATAGAAGCGGGTATTACTTTTACCATCCTGATGCAAATATGATTTCCATCAAAAGGAAGGCACATTTCCTCGAGAAAGAGTTTATTGATCGAGGAACTGGAAGTAATATTATGGATCTTGAAGAAATTCGAGAACCACAAACAAACGCTGATGTAGTCGGTGCGTCTGAACAACAAGAAATTATTACTGATTCAGACATAAACACAAGCGTTCGCAGAAGTAGCAGAACTCGCAAAGAACCTGACAGATATCTTTGGAATCTAGAGGGTCCTGAGGTTCTGGTAGTAGCTGATTCTGGTGATGAACCTACTAACTACAAATCTGCTATCTCAGATCCGGAATCTACGAAATGGCTAGATGCCATGAACGCCGAGATGCAATCCATGCGAGAAAATCAAGTCTGGGACTTGGTTAAGCTACCTCCCGGTTCACGGGCTGTAGGGAGTAAGTGGCTTTTCAAGAGAAAAACCGACATGCATGGAAATGTACACACCTATAAAGCACGGCTAGTTGCGAAAGGTTTCACTCAAACTCAAGGTGTTGACTATGATGAAACTTTCTCACCCGTTGCTATGATCAAATCGATTAGGATATTGCTTGCCATAGCCGCGTACTATGATTATGAGATATGGAAAATGGATGTCAAAACCGCTTTTCTAAATGGACATCTCTCTGAAGATGTCTGTATGGTTCAGCCGATGGTTTTGTCGATCCACAATATCCAAATAAGGTGTGCAAACTGAATAAGTCCATTTATGGACTTAAACAGGCATCCCGTAGCTGGAATCTTCATTTTGATCAGAGAATCGTCGAATTCGGTTTTGTCAAAAGTGAAGATGAGCCTTGTGTTTACAGAAAGGCTAGTGGGAGCACTATATCGTTCCTCATATTGTATGTGGATGATATACTGATCATTGGAAATAATATCTCAATGCTTAACAAAGTTAAAAAATGGTTAGGAGCTTGTTTCGCAATGAAAGATCTTGGAGAAGCTGCTTACATTCTAGGAATAAGATCTATAGGGATAGATCTAAGCGGCTTCTAGGGCTTAGTCAAAGGACATACATAGACAAAATGATGACGCGCTTTAAGATGGAAAACTCCAAGAAAGGAGGTGTTCCAATGACTAAAGGTACCGTGTTGAACAAATTGCAATCTCCTTCAACAGACATTGATATTAAGCGATTGGAAAAGGTTCCATATGCTTCAGCGATTGGTTCCATCATGTATGCTATGCTGTGCACTAGACCTGACGTCTTGTATGCCTTGAGCATTACTAGCCGTTATCAGCAAAACCCTGGCTTTGCCCATTGGACTGCAGTTAAGAACATTCTGAAGTACTTGAGAAGGACTAAAGACATGTTTTTAATATTTAGAGGAGTTGAAGAACAGCTCACTGTAAGATGTTACACTGATGCTAGTTTTCAAACTGACGACGACTCTCTCTCACAATCTGGTTTTGTATTCACACTCAATGGTGGAGCCATCTCTTGGAAAAGTTCCAAGCAAAGTGTGGTGGTAGATTCTACCACTGAATATGAATACATTGCAGCATCTGATGCTGCAAAGGAAGCTGCTTGGATGAAGAAGTTCATAGCCGATCTTGATGTGGTTCCAAGTATTCAGCAACCAATCGAGATATTTTGTGATAACACAGGTGCTATTGCTCAAGCCAAAGAGCCCAGATCTCATCACAGGGCCAAGCACATTCAGAGGAAGCTTCATTATATACGGGACATAGTGAAACAAGGAGACATCGTGATAAGAAAAATCGACATAGATCAAAACCTAGCAGACCCGTTTACTAAGCCCATGACTCAGAACAAGCATGATCTGCATAGAAATGCGATCGGGCTTAGATTAGCTAGTGATATGTTTTGATTTAGTATTTGGATGTATGAACTTTTAAACAGTTATACTTTTAAATTCATTTTGATCTACTGATATAGATACAATTATGAATCCTATAACTGTGTTCAATTTTAATACGTTTAATCCATGGATATTGTATTCTAAATTATCCATAGTCGGTCAGACTTGTGGGAACAATTCTGAATTAAGACTATTCTGAATTTAGACTCAAGGAGTTGACTTCTAAATTCACAGACCTCATTATGAATGATGTTGGATGTAACTCGCCACAACCATCTTTATTATAAGATGCTTTGATATTGGTATACTCATTTAGTATCCTATGACCAGAGATGCATACTAGAACTTCCATTTACCGAGGGTTATTCTTTGATCACTGTCAACCGCTGTCGCGTAACTGCCAGTCATAAAGGCTTTGGTTGGGAATAATTCTAAAGTTCAGTGGGAGTTGTATGTAGTCAATAAGGGATTCTGTACTCTTATATTATATGTAGCAGTTAGACATCGTGGCGCCCTCGTTGATTCAAACTGGTGAAGTGTGAGGCCTCACTCAAACTGACTGTGTGTTTGATTGGACCATTTTGAATCTAGATCGAGAACTATAATAGTTGAGTCCTATATGAGAATTAATCTCGATGACTCAATTGATGTCTTTTACAGAAAGGATAATTGACTATGATTACCATAAGTTTATTATCTTGTTATAGTAAAATAATACTAGAAGAAGATGTTTGGTTAATGACTTTAAAGTGTCATACCTTGTTGGGGGCAGTCATGTGCAGCTAGAGCGCCGCTGACTGTCTACGTGGAATTTAACCGAATGCCGTCCAAGTGGGAGCTTGTTGGATTATGTACGGGTTCGGTTACGTCACGTTACCAACCGAGCTATGACCCGTAAGAGTTACACCTTGGGCAACAAATATTAAGTCCACTTAATTTGATTAACTGGCACTTACGAACTATATAGGGTTTTTATAATTTATAATTGTTATAATTTATAATTGTGATAAATTGTTATAATTAAAAAAAGACAAGAGACAAAGGCTAGTGGTAGATAATGGCCTTTCAAAGTGGTTGAGTGGAATGATGTGTAAAGAAAAAGGCGTGCTCCCATGTGATCACTACTCCTTCTCCTTTATATGTCTGCATCTCTTCCAATTATGTAACTGAAAGAAAAAAAATTTTTCATCATCCATTCATTCATCACTCAAAGAAGAAAAGTTTGATTTTTCTTTCTATCACAAACAACCGATATATTTGATTGCAACCGTGGATCACGCCTCTTAGAGCCGCAACCACTGTGTTCCAATTTAGCGTTCGTTGATTCTAGCATTCATTCGTTGTCCCTCGGTGTCTCAAACGGTTAATTAATAACCACAAAGGTATATTATATCCCATCAGTAGGTTATTTATATTCTATATTTGCATTGTTTGTAACCCAGATCCTGTCGGGTTCATTCTGGTATTTTATTATTACTCTACTGCGTTAACTGTTATTAATCTGATTAATAATTATTAAAAATGTTTTGATAAATAAATCTAACGAAGATACCACT
The DNA here is from genome assembly GCA_024085815.1 of Flaveria linearis. Classification (NCBI taxonomy): domain Eukaryota; kingdom Viridiplantae; phylum Streptophyta; class Magnoliopsida; order Asterales; family Asteraceae; genus Flaveria; species Flaveria linearis. The sequence continues at coordinate 27,326 of JABSNV010000974.1, forward strand.
GAACCCAACAGTTGGGTGGATCAAGAATAACTTATACTAAGACATTAGTGTATTTGTTTTCCTCGTGGACATAAGTATAAATATTAGAATGTAACAACGAGAAAAGAAAACTTGCCTTGGAGTTGATTTAACTTTATTATCTTTATGTATCTTCGAGTGTGCATTGTATATGGTTCTAAAAGAGACCACATTATCAGGGTTTTGGTCCTTTAGTATTAACATGTTGTTATGTGGTGCCATATTTTGATACTTCAACTCCTACACCAAATAATATTCATTATTGGACCTTGTAAATGGATGCTCATCCAGATATTGAGTTAGTGGGTGGTTATGTTCATCACATGACACCCATAATATCCCGTCATGATACTCTTTAATGTATTTTCCTACCAACTAAAATGGATAGTTTGTTCTCTCGGGTCAAAACGTCTAATTTTTTATACCCTTTTGTGTTAGTCACAACAATCACATTTAAAAAAAACTTTATAATCTAATGGTTCTTTATGATTTTTGCATTTATTTCAATCATTGGGTAAGTATGACATTACAAATATCATGTCCTTTGTTAACAACCTTTGTCATCAAGTCCTCGAGAGACATGAACACCCAAATTAAATTATGTTATATCGTACTAGTGTAAGACGCTAACACACGACTAGGAGATTCACCACCTAATGCTAGATAGTTATAACTTTGGCATCACTAATGAGTTTTCTAATTAAAATTGCTTATATGTATAAAGAAAACTGATATGCTAAAAATTACACATGCAAATAATGTATATTTATCCCCATTTTGAGTACTTTTAGTTGCGAATTCATCCGAATTTGACACACTTTATGTCTAAATTGAATTTTATAGGCTACCGGAGGGGGCTTAGTGATTTTTGTGGAAAATCTCAAGATTTTTTAAAGTTTTAAGGAAAACAACTTTCTAGCATGCCCTTGTTAAAAATCAACATGCCCATGTTTAGAATCAACATGCTCATGTTAAATAAGTTGAAATTTATGATGACCTTATGTTAAACATGCCCATGTTACTTATAAACATGGTCATGTTCAACACAGATTTAGGATTTGTACCTAATGCTCCCCCTTCTGGGCCATATTTAATTTTTTACACTAAACCCACTTAGATGGTTTTGAGCAAGTATTTGATAATTCAAGGCTAAGATTGAAGAGAGAGCATTTTTAAGAAGGAACTAATATCATCCAACCCATTTTCACTCGATTGGTTCGAATTCCTTTAGATGTACTATAAGTTCTTCCATGTTCTTGAGTTTAGGTGTGGGTTTTGTAATAGGCTAAACTCTTATTTTTATTTTGATTAGATGAAATTAGCATGTTTTAACAACTTGTACATGATTCTTGATGTTTTTTATATTGATGTCATGATAAAAATTGATTATTCTTCAATGATTATGTGTGTTTGTTCTAGTTTGATGAAATGTTCAACCTTGTAGGTGTTGTAAGCTTGTTATGTTGAAAAATCACATATCTTTACTACAGTTATGCATATGATTGTAGCTTTTTGTATGTAATTTGTGACATTTGACTAGAAATGGTAAATTAAGATTGAATGTTTAGTAAAATTTGTCAAATATGCATCCTTATGCTTATGTTTGAGAAAATCATGGTGTATATCATGAATCTCTCTTGTCATTGATTATGAATTGTATTGGAATCGTGGTATGATGTTTATGATTAAAGGGTAATCGTACTTTATTGAGTTTACACAAGTTGAGGAGGTTATCATGTGTTTATCATGATAACTTTTCAAAGATTTATGGAGTTGGATAACCTTGACGAGAGTTTAATTCGAGTTTCACATTAACATAGTTATATCATTCGTTTCTCATCACGTAACTTTGGTGACTATTGTATGTTTATCGTTCTAGCTTTCCGAAGATTATATTTGTTTAGATATTCTTGACGGGGATTTATGCTACTTCCATGTATTATGTTAAAAATGATCTCATATCGAGTTTGTGTTAGTTGTTATTACTATTCTAAGTAGAGTCAAAGTCCCACTGGTATATTTATTGATTGTGTATCTTCGCCTTTATTTATTTGCTTTGTTAATTTAACTTGCTAATCATTTTTAGTTATTTTCAATATTTACAAATCCAAACTCATTCGATTTGATTAGATAGTGATAAAGGTTTAGTATTGAGAGCCATTGTTAGCCTTATAAAAATATAGCATAATAATTTTAGGACTTTAAGGTACAACTTGCAATTTAGTAAACATGCTTCCATACAATCCAATAGGTAATAAATTAGGGGAGGTGTAAAACCCCATTCCGGGCACTTCACAGTTGGTCATTCATAGCAATAATTACATAAAACATTACATATAAAAATTTAGCAGCGGAATTAATTTAACAAAATCGTTCATCTCATTATAAACACTCTTGTAAAGCAATACACCTTGGTTTAATCAGTTTACAAAAGAATAGTTTAACTTCATTACAAAACAACAGTGATTTTTATTAAGAATGGATGTCAGTCTTGCCCCGCCGAGCAGCCTTCCCCGCTTGCCATCCTCAGCAACAAATTACCTGCCACTGAAAATTCACAAAAGTCAGCGTTGCTGAGTGAGTTCTAGTTTTATAAATAAAATACTTCACTTTTCATTTCAAACCGTTCGTTACTTTCATATGTGATCATACATCATACGTATACGTAGGTAGTATCATTATTATCTTCATCATCGTTCATTTCGTACTTTTATCATTATCTTTCCGAGTCTTTTGCTACAACAGAGTCACTAACCTCATTAGCAACCTAACGGGTTGCACGTCTTCCGAGTCTTTTGCGACACAGAGTCGCTCACCTCATTAGCAACCTAACGGGTTGCACGTCTTCCGAGTCTTTTGCGACACAGAGTCGCTCACCTCATTAGCAATCTCAAGGATTGCAGGTCTTCTGAGTCTTTTACGACACAGAGTCGCTCACCTCATTAGCAATCTCAAGGATTGCAGGTCTTCCGAGTCTTTTACGACACAGAGTCGCTCACCTCATTGTCAATCTCAAATATTGACCCTGTATGCATCCTTCGGGGTAGCTAACCCGCATCACAGTTGAGCTAACGACAACAAGGCCGTGCACCTCTTTACATCTGCTTGCAAGACTTTCGTTCATTCATTTACGTTCCATTTTTCTTTATCATTAATCTTTCTCTTGATTAATAATATTAGTTTCCATCTCATTCATGAACATACCACGTAAAGTTACATAATATAAGACAAACGTAATAATAATAATAATAATAATAATAATAATAATAATAATAATAATAATAATAATAATAGTAATGATAACAATAATAATAATAAGGGGTCATAATGACAATCAAGCATAATCATGAATATTAAATAAACCCTAGTCAACTTTGGTCAAAACCCTAAATGCACAAATTCCACGAAAATTCTGCATTTAATTCTAAGTTTTGGGCGCACCAACACTATTTGGGCGCATGAGCCCTGTCTGGGCGCATTTCAACTATGCAGGCGCCTCATCAAACACTTAACAGTTTAACACTTAGGCGCATGTGCCTTTCAGGCGCGTGAGATCACTTGGGCGCATGGGAGGTCCAGGCGTATGGGCACTATTGGGGCGCATGAGCCCCAACAGATTCTGGGAAAATTCTAGGCGCATGGGCACTATGCAGGCGCATGAGTGCTTAGGCCCCTGGACACTTAGCCAAATTCAGCTTAATACTAGGAGCATGGTTACTATTTGGGCGCATGATGTTTCAGGCGCTTGGGACTTAGGCTCATGACAACTAACTTTTAACTAACATCATAATCAGTCCCCAATTGATCATTACAACATGTTCTAAGCCTAGTTCTTACATTCTAAGCAACAGAAACTCATCAATAACATCACCATAACATTATAATCACCCAAAACATACCCCACCCACATACACATACACATGAACATACGGGTAACATACCCACTTTTATAAAAACATACATACATGTATTTCCAGCCCCAAAAATCAGTTAAAACATGTAAAAGGGGGTTCTAGAACTCATCTTAGCTGCTTTCGAGTTTGAACCCTTCTCTTGAATGTCTTAGACGTTTCTAATACCTAAAACACACTCCCGGTCACACAATAACACCTATGAGCACACAACCGAGGCTGAATCAACTATAAACAACTTGAAACACATAATCTTACCTTAACTTCGACTTCTTCTTCTTGTTCTTCAATTATCCGAGAGCTTCTGCTCTTTCTTCTTTCTCTTTCTAAAATATCCGAATGAAAAAGGTGAAAAGTAACATGGCATGGGCGGCCATGTTGCTTTTGTATAAAATAATATTAAATTTTGTACTTTTGACACATTTAACCCCTCAACTTGGGTTGAATGGCACTTTCCACTTTTGTTATCTTTTTTTACAACTTCTTAAAATATACGGGTGTTACAAGTCCACCCCCCTTATAGAGGTTTCGTCTCCGAAACCTGTTATTCCTCAAACACATGAGGGTAATGCTGTCTCATCTCTCCTTCAATCTCCCACGTAGACTCGGATCCCTTTCTGTGCTTCCACTGTACACGCGCAAGAGGAATCACTTTATTTCTTAGCCTCTTGTCTTTTCGATCGAAGATTGCCACTGGTTGCTCCACATAATTGAGCCGTTAGTCTACTTCAATATCCTCCAGTGGAACAATCATGTCTTCATCTGTCAAACACTTCCTTAGATGAGATACGTGGAATGTCGGGTGAATTCCACTTAGCTCATCTGGTAACTCCAGTCTATAGGCCACTTCTCCTACTCGAGCGATGATTCGGAAAGGGCCTATGTACCTCGGGATCAACTTTCCCCGCTTTCTGAACCGAATGATTCCCTTCTAAGGCGAGACCTTTAACATTACTTTATCACCCACGTTGAATTCAATAGGTCTCCGCCTTTTGTCGGCATACGACTTTTGTCTGTCCTTTGCCGCCTTCATGAAGGCTTTGATTCTTTCTAGCTTCTTTGTCGTAGCCTCGATGACCTTGACACCTCCTAACTCCTTCTGCCCAATGTTTCCCCAACATACGGGCGTCCTACATCTCCGACCGTATAGCATCTCATACGGAGGCATGCTAATATTGGCATGGTAGCTGTTGTTGTATGAAAATTCTGCTAACGGTAAGTGATCATCCCAACTTCCTCCGAAATCGATCACGCATGCTCGAAGCATATCCCCGATCACGCCATGACGAGCTACAATTTCCTTGATGAATAGATCCGCCAATCTTTCGGATGAATACGCCTCGCGAATCGGTAGGAAGTGGGCACTCTTTGTTAGTCGGTCGACAATCACCCAAATAGTATTGCATCCCCTCAACGTGCGAGGTAGCTTAGTAATGAAGTCCATGGTGATATGCTCCCACTTCCATTCTGGTATATCCAACGGTTGGATCTTCCCGTACGGTTTCTGGTGTTCCGCCTTCACTTGTAACAAGTAAGGCACCTACTCACGTACTCCATCATGTCGTGTTTCATGCCCGGCCACCAATAGCCCTTCTTCAAGTCTTGATACATTTTAGTAGCACCGGGATGAATGGAGTATCGGGTTTTATGAGCTTCATTCAGAATCTTTCCCGCAACCCTCCGTAACGGGGAATCCACATCCCCCCATATCGGGTCCTAACACGGAGAGTGTTTTCCCTCAATTTGGCGACCAAGCCCCTCATCCTTTCAGAGCTAAGATGATCTTCTTTCAATGCCTCATCTTAAAACTCCTTGACCTGCACCATCACATCGGAGGTCATGATCAATTGGTACGCCTTCACCCGGATCGGCTCGGGTCTCTCCTTTCGGCTAAGGGCATCTGCCACTACGTTGGCCTTGCCCGGATGATAATGGATCTCGCAATCATAATCCTTGATGAGCTCCAACCATCGCCTCTGCCTCATGTTCAGGTCCTTTTGCTCGAAGAAGTACTTCAAGCTTTTGTGGTCTGTGAAGATGGTGCACTTCGTCCCGTATAGATAGTGCCGCCAAATCTTCAACGCAAAAACCACCGCGGCTAGTTCTAGATCGTGCGTGGGATAGTTGGCTTCATGGGTTTTCAGCTATCGGGATGCATAGGCTATCACCCTTCTACACTGCATCAATACGCAACCTCGCCCGAGTAGGATGCATCCGAATATACCACTAAGTCTTCACTTCCCTCGAGCAATGTCAAGACAAGAGATTGTGTTAGTCTCGTCTTCAACTCCTCAAAGGCACCCTCCTGCTCTCGACCGCACATGAACTTCACGTCCTTGCGAGTCAACTTAGTCAAAGGTGAGGCTATCTTGGAGAAGCCTTGAATAAATCTCCTATAGTAGCCCACCAATCCCAAGAAGCTACAAATCTCGGATGGCGTCTTTGGTGACTTCCATTGCATCATAGCGTCAACCTTTACTGGGTCCACCATGATTCCCTCCGCATTTACCACGTGACCCAGAAATTGCACCTCGCGTAGCCAAAAAGCAAACTTGGAGAACTTAGCATACAGTTTCTCCTTTCTCAAAGTCTCCAACACTTCCCGAATATGACCGGCATGCTCTTCTTCGCTCCTTGAATAAATCAAGATATCATCAATAAACACTATCACTGATTTATCCAACATCGGCCGGTACACTCGATTCATCAAATCCATAAAGCAGTTGGCGCGTTGGTTAGACCAAAGGACATAACGAGAAACTCATAGTGTCCGTAACGCGTACGAAAAGCTGTTTTAGGAATGTCCTACTCTTTCACTTTCAATTGATGGTAACCAGATCGAAGATCTATCCTCGAGATCCAACTGGCACCTTGGAGCTGATCGAACAAGTCGTCAATCCTCGGCAATGGATACCGATTTTTCACCGTTGACTTGTTCAATTCACGGTAGTCGATACACATTCTCATGCTACTGTCCTTCTTCTTTACGAACAAGACCGGAGCACCCCAAGGAGAGATACTCAGTCTGATGAACCCCTTATCGAGCAACTCATGCAGTTGCTCCATTATTTCCTTCATCTCTGTCGGAGCCAACCGATACGGTGCCTTAGCCACAGGTTGAGCACCGAGTATCAAGTCAATTTGAAACTCGATCTCGCGGTCCGGTGGCACGCCTGGTAAATCTTCTGGAAACACATCCGGAAAGTCACACACGAATGGCACATCCGACATTTGTGGCATCGATGTATCCACATCCTTCACGTAGGCCAAATAGGCACTACATCCGCGTCTCATTCACTTCCCTGCTACCACTATTGAAATCACCTTCGGGATAGTTGTGACTCGATCCCCGTAAATCGTCACTAAACTCCCGTCAGGCGCCGTCAGTTTGATTAACTTCTTACAACACACGATATTCGCTTCATAGGTTGCTAACCAATCCATCCCTAGTACCACATCAAATCCACCTAGGGGCATCACATGTAACCTAGCAGCAAACCTATGACCTTCTAATTCTATGGCACAGTCCTATATCACATCAGTAACTCTAGTGGACTTACCAATAGCAGTTTCTACGTCAAAGGGCTCATCAATGCATTTACTACTAACATGCAGTTTAGCACAGAAAGTAGCAGAAATAAAACTCCTACTAGCACCAGAATCAAATAACACAGAAGCAAGAGTTTGATCTACTAGAAACGTACCTGACACAACATCGGGGTCCGTCCTAGCCTCCTCCCTGATCATGGTGAAAGCTCTGGCGCTCGCCTTCTGCCCTTCAGTTCCGGCCGTCTTCTTTGCCCCGGAACTCTCCGCCCTCGGCCTCCTGCAGTCCTTGCTCATATGGCCCTCCTCATCGCAGGTATAACACCTCAGCGCCTTACAGTCTCTGTAGATGTGGCCCGGCTTCCCGCACTTAAAACATATGTTGAGCCCCAGCCTGCACTCACCCGCATTCTCCTTCCTGCACTTGCCACACCTCTTGGGTCCTGAGCTTGATGACCCCACCCTACGGTCATCTGTTCTCATCCTCTTGTTGTTCGGGTAAAACCACCACGCCCGAACCGCTTTCCATTCCGATTCCGGTCACCACCACCGGCTTTCTTCACCTCCACCACTGTCACCTATCTCTCATCATAGAGCCTCCCAACCAAATCCACTGCCGACCTAAAAGTGCTCGGTCCAGTAGCGATCAAGTGCCTGCGAATGTCAGCTGGCAGTCCCTGAATGTACCGGTTGATCTTTCGAGACACCAGCGTCACCTGATCTGGCACCAGCCTCGACATCTCATTGAATTTGGTGGTGTACTACTGGTGGGTCATGGTTCCCACCTCGAGTTGCAGGAACTCTCTCTCGATCTAGTCAAGTTCCCGGTGAGGACAAAACTCCTCGATTACCAGCTTTTCAACTCTTTACATCGCATTTTCCCGATGGCCCTGGAACCCTCAGCTTGGACGATGTTGTCCCACCAACACAACGCTGAGTCGACGAAGGAGTGAGTCGCGAACTTCACCTTCTGGTCTTCGCGACACTCACTGATTTCTAACACCGCCTCCATCTCCCTTACCCAGCGGTGAGCGGCTGCTGCATTGCCATTGTCATCGAAGGTCGGGGGCTTGCACCTTTGGAATGTCCCGTAACTGCACCCCTCGGTAGTCACCCCCACTACATCGTCCTCTTCTTCGTCAGACAATACGGTCTCAGGCTCTGGGCATTCCTTCTCCCCTCTGCTCTCCTTGCCCGCTGATCCCTTCCTATTCTCCTTCTCCTTTCTCTCCTCACTTCTCACAGCCCTAATGACTTCAGTCACCACAGACGGTAAAACTGTCTGCATGACTTGGTGCATTTCATCAGCAATCGCCTCCCTAGCTGAGGCATTCAGGCTGGCATTCTCATTCTCCTCACTTCGGCCATGAACCTCGGGGTTCTCGCGAGCCGTCTCAAGAGCCTTAGCACTACTCCTAGTCACACGTGGCCGACCTCTGCCTCTAGAAGCCTTGGATGACTTCTGTCCCGCCATTTCCTAGACGCTATAAGATTCAAACACTAACACAGTCATTCAAGGTAATAGCTCAGTTTATGTCAAGTATAGTAAGTCCCTAATTACAGTGGTCAGTTGTGATTAGCCACTTACTTTACTCTTTATACCCCAAGCATTTCCTATCCTGACTTAATCAGTATCTAAATCTACTAAAAGCACATAAATCAAATAGCATACGCACATAATACCGGTTAACATTAACAAAAAGCATACCTGATGGCACGTAGCTACTCGGGCTGACATCCCTCCTGCCCCATTTTCAGTTTAAGTTTAGGTTTCTTTTGAAAATATTTACCCATTTCACTTAAACTTTGGCTCTGATACCAACTTGTAAAGCCCCGTTCCTGGGCACCTCACAGTTGGTCATTCACAACAATAATTACATAAAACATTACATAATACAAATTTAAGCAGCGGAATTAATTTAACAAAAGCCGTTCATCTCATTATAAACAATGTTGTTAAGCAATGCACCTTGGTTTAATCAGTTTACAAAAGAATAGTTTAACTGCATTATAAAAACAACAGTGATTTCTATTAAGAATGGATGTCAGTCTTGCCCCGCCGAGCAGCCTTCACCGTGTGCCATCCTCAGCAACAAATAACCTGCCAACTGACAATGCATAAAAGTCAGCGTTACTAGGTGAGTTCTAGTTTTATAAATGAAATACTTCACTTTTCATTTCAAACCGTTCATTACTTTCATATGTGATCACACATCATACGTACACGTAGGTAGTATCATTATTATCTTCATCATCATTCATTTCGTCCTTTTATCATTATCTTTCCGAGTCTTTTGCGACAACAGAGTCGCTCACCTCATTAGCAACCTAACGGGTTGCACGTCTTCCGAGACTTTTGCGACACAGAGTCGCTCACCTCATTAGCAACCTAACGGGTTGCACGTCTTCCGAGTCTTTTACGACACAGAGTCGCTCACCTCATTAGCAATCTCAAGGATTGCAGGTCTTCCGAGTCTTTTGCGACACAGAGTCGCTCACCTCATTAGCAATCTCAAGGATTGCAGGTCTTCCAAGTCTTTTGCGACACAGAGTCGCTCACCTCATTGTCAATCTCAAAGATTGACCCTGTGTGCATTCTTCGGGGTAGCTAACCCGCATCACAGTTGAGCTAACGACAACAAGGCCGTGCACCTCTTTACATCTGCTTACAAGACTTTTGTTCATTCATTTACGTTCCAATTTTCTTTATCATTAATCTTTCTCTTGATTAAAAATATTAGTTTTCATCTCGTTCATGAACATACACGTAAAGTTACATAATATAAGACAAACGTAATAATAATAATAATAGTAATGATAACAATAATAATAATAAGGGGTCATAATGACAATCAAGCATAGTCATGAGCATTAAATAAACCCTAGTCAACTTTGGTCAAAACCCTAAATGCACAAATTCCCACGAAAATTCTGCATTTAATTCTAAGTGTTGGGCGCACCAACACTATTATGGCGCATGAGCCCTGTCTGGGAGCATTTCAACTATGCAGGCGCCTTATCAAACACTTAACAGTTTAACACTTAGGCGCATGAGCCTTTCAGGAGCATGAGATCACTTGGGCGCATGGGAGGTCCAAGCGTATGGGCACTATTGGGGCGCATGAGCCCCAACAGATTCTGGGAAAATTCTAGGCGCATGGGCACTATGCAGGCGCATGAGTGTCTAGGCGCCTGGACACTTAGCCAAATTCAGCTTAATACTAGGCGCATGGTTACTATTTGGGCGCATAGGGTTTCAGGCGCTTGGGACTTAGGCTCATGACAACTAACTTTTAACTAACATCATAATCAGTCCCCAATTAATCATTACAACATGTTCTAAGCCTAGTTCTTACATTCTAAGCAACAGAAACTCATCAATAACATCACCATAACATTATAATCACCCAAAACATACCCCACCCACATACACATACACATGAACATACGGGTAACATACCCACTTTTATAAAAACATACATACATGTATTTCCAGCCCTAAAAATCAGTTAAAACATGTAAAAGGGGGTTCTAGAACTCACCTTAGCTGCTTTCGAGTTTGAACCCTTCTCTTGAATGTCTTAGACGTTTCTAATACCTAAAACACACTCCCGGTCACACAATAACACCTATGAGCACACAACCGAGGCTGAATCAACTATAAACAACTTGAAACACATAATCTTACCTTAACTTCGACTTCTTCTTCTTGTTCTTCAATTATCCGAGAGCTTCTGCTCTTTCTTCTTTCTCTCTCTAAAATATCCGAATGAAAAAGGTGAAAAGTAACATGGCATGGGCGGCCATGTTGCTTTTGTACAAAATAATATTAAATTTTGTACTTTTGACGCATTTAACCCCTCAACTTGGGTTAAATTGCACTTTCCACTTTTGTTATCTTTTTTTTACAACTTCTTAAAATATACGGGTGTTACAGGAGGTGTAGTAACAATGATTAAGATATTACTAATCATATCAGATAAGTTTTGTAAGTATCAGCTTAGGGGAAATATGTTAGGATAATTAAGGCTGATGTTACACAAAACATATTTTATCTTAGAGAAAATTGCATAAATGGTCCATGTGGTTTGGTCATATTGCATGCTTAGTCTTCAAACTTTAAAAACTGCAAAGTTAGTCTAAATTTTTATGTATTTATTGCACACAGTTCTTGACATTAAATTCATTTAATTTTTATGTATTTTATAAAGTGTGTTTAAATTTAACTTTAGGGACAAAAAGTGCAATGCCCACTTAAAAGTTTAGACAAACTTTGTAGTTGTTTTTTAATTGGGGATCAAACTTTCAATAACTACACAAAAGTTTAAACTAACTTTACAATTTTTAAAGTCTAGGGACCAACTGTGCAATCTGATCAAACCATAAGGATCATTTATGCAAATTTCTTTTTATCTTAAGTAAAAGGTTTTTGAAGAAATCAGTTCAATTGTCAAAGACACGATTATCTATCGAAGGATGCTGAGTTTCCAAGATTTTGTGTACTTATGATACACTTCGACAAGAAAGACACTTTTGATTGATAAACACTTTCGAGTAAGCTTTTAATTCCAATGAGCATCCAACTTCCATGAGTTATCCTGTGTTAATTCCGATGAATAGTGGAACAACCTTAATGTTGCACCTGAAGAAGATCATCTTCTCATTTGCATAAAGATTTTGTTTGTTTTTTGGTAAACCAGTTAGAGGATACATAGTGGTATGCCATGTTGTGTAAATCGATGGGTGTAGCTAACCATCGATCTCAAACCTAAGAATAAACAACTAAAATAGTTTTATAGTGGTTGTTACAACTAACTACCTATGTACAGCTGTCTGTAGTTCTTGGTATATGACATCTCAATGTAATAGTTGATAGGTTACGCTTTCGTACTTGCTATTTTGATGTATTGTAAGCTGAAATCGATTAAGTGAAATATATAAAGAACTTAAAATAATACTATCCATTGTTCATTATTCTTGTTTGTATAATGAGTAAGTTGCTATTCTTGATTAATAAAGATGTCATATCGATTAGTTATCACTGAGACTATCTTCTTATTAATCGTAATACGATCCAACAATTTTTATAACCTACCAAAGAATAAGTTGATTTTTCAAGACTTGAGACATGGGTGTGTTTTATGAGGAAAAAGATGAAGTCTCGGCTAGTTGGTTATGCTGATTTTGTATATCTATTAAACCCCTATAAAGCTCAATCATGGAGATGTAAAAAATCCATGACGATAACATATTCGGCATTTGCAGTCTTCCTTAAAATTTACGTAGGTTGACGACAATTGTTAACTAGGGTGAAAACGACGAAAAAATGCGTTATGCAATACATCGATCACCATCAATTAGTAATTAATCGAGCAATCTGAATCATTCAAGTGATTCTTGTATCTAATCAAAATGGATTGTCTTCTGATGTAAATATTAGAAACCATATCAGAAACACATGAAATTAAAATAAAGAGAGAAAATACAAAAGAAACTTATTTCATTAATCATCTATCGTTTACATCAAATGATACAAGTTGAAGCCGAAACCCCAACAAACATGATGTTTAGTCCTCTTACAATGAAGTGTGTGTTAAATATGTTTATCAATGATTTCAAAACCAGACTCGTTGCGTAGATAAACGTTCTATCATCAATCTAGTCATGCATATATGAATCGTTTTTTAATAAATCGACTACTTTATTGTAGTTCGTGGTTGAGCCGGTGGACCGAACCCGACTTTGTTAACCCTAGAAAGTTTTGTATTTTAGTTGCAAGATCTGATGGGTCAAATACCAAACCCGAACACTTAACGGGTTCTATGGTTCTCTCAAAACCCCAAAACAGAACCCACGAAGAAGCTTCGAAAACCTCATCATCTTCTTTGCTCAAATTCCTCATCTGCAATCGGAACAAGGTATTAGGGCTTCATTATAAAACTTTAGTTCTATTCAATGTTGATATTCGTTATCTGTTAACTCCTTGCATCATTACATGTTCTGTAATGACCTTCAATGTTGTAAAATAGTTGAGTGGATGATAATTCTTACCTTATCAGAATAATCGACAAAGAAGATGAATGAAATAGGTTTTTTTTAATCTTTGCTGACAGACTTTTATCTCCTACTCAACAAACCTTATATGATACGTAGACGTTTCTGCAACCCTTACTGTGTGTTTACTTGTAGTTTGAGCTTCTTGTCTGTGAATGTATGTATGTATGTGTTCTAAGCTGAATACAATGGAATTTCAATTGGGTTTTGCTTCTTTTGTCTGTTCAGAATCAGAAGTGGAATACTCATGTAAGTGTTGCTAGTGATTTCTATTTCATCTGATTATGTTAGGGGTAACTTTGTAAAATAGTAACTTTGTAAAATAGTAACCAACTTTCAAAAGTGTTATAATTAGGTAACTCAAGTTTTAAAAGTGTTCTAATTAAGTCACTCAATTTTTATATTTTATAAATTAGAAGTCTTAACATGTTTTTTAGCATGTTATACTTTTGGTTTCAATTAGAAAATATTTTTTTCTATCTTTTGATGCTGATATGGAACGTTGACATAAATTTTAGGTACTTTTTTATTTTTTTTATAATTAACATGTTTTTTTTTATTTTTTAATATAATTTTATATATTGCAAATTCTGACCACCACGTTTTCTCTACCGTTACTTACTTGACATAAGAAAATTTAATTATGACTCGATTTGATCATTTGATGGTCTAATTTGAGAAAAATATGCATGAGTGACTAAATTAGAACACTTTTGAAACTTGGTTACTATTCTGTGACATTTTCCCGATTATGTTATTGTGATAAAAATTACCCTTTGTTATTAGTTTCTTACAACTTTTTGCTTCCTTCTCCAAGTCTGACTAGTTTGGCCCTAACAAAATTAGTGGCATATTCTTTTTTACTTATTATATCTACCAGAACACTCAAAACTAATTATTGTGACTTCAGTATTTTGTTTATGTGCACATCTGTTACCAATTATATTTTTATATTTTGGTATTTGCTTGTCGGATTTAGTTGAAAACTTGAAATATGAACAGTCCTAACATGAACCAACAACACCCAAATCCCAATAGTGTTTGCAGTGTCAATTTGTATCATGATGGATCACGTATCGGTTTTTATTGAATATGTAATTATAAATGTTGGTATCAATTTGATAAGTTGTGGATTTTCTCATCCTCAATGTTATCTTGGAGGTTCACATAGATTAGGCAGGTTATTGGTATATTCAAACATATTTTCTATTGATACAATGCTATATAATCATGTTAAATGCATTGACAATTTTTGAGATTCAGAATTTTTCTTGGAACAAAGTGTTTGTGGGCAAGCTACCCAATTGAACCAAACGATTTTGATCCACTACCTGTCTGTTTTGATCTATCAATTTAACCTCTAACCCATTTTGATCATGTTTCATAATAAAGTAACTATTCTTGTAACTTCTTGGGATTTCAGGATTTAGGACTTTCTGACAGTGTAGTTCGAGAACCTACAGGTTTTTATTTATTTATTTATTTATCTATATTGTCTTTCAGATTATCAAAGCTGTTTGAAAGCATTTTCCTTTTGTAATTTTCACAGATAAAGATGGAGGAGCAATCTTTCTTTGATAAAATGATGATTAATATGCGTTCCACCTGCAAGTATGTATTAGCTTATCGTTCTAAAGCTTTGACACTTTCTGTTTTCATTGCTTTTGTATCTTATTTAATGTGCTTTCATCTGCTCTCTTATTCCATAATTAATCTACATTTTGGGTTTGGACGATAAACTCCTTTTTGACTGCCTGTAAATTACTAGTTCATTAACATAAAAGACTGTTAATTCAACTTTCAGAAACTAGGATTGTAACTTATTATTCAGAATAAAAGGGGATGTCTTCTTGGAGTGTGTACCACCTTTTTATTCACCTATATATTTGTCAATTGATGTTTTGTCCCATTCTTTAATATACCAGTTCCCAGTTTTTGGACCATTAGTCCATTATTAGAATTTATTTCATACATTTATGAATCATAAGGACAAATCATAACATTAAATGGTAGATGTGTGGAGAAATAATTAAGTAATACAGTTTTCATGTCCAGAGTTAGTTCTTTTGAAACAAACTACCTTTAAACAGGGGAATTATAATGTACTATCAAAATTTGATTGCTCATCGTTCCAAAAGTCATGTAAATATGATTATATTTTACAAAATTTTAGGACCACCGTGTGATTATAATCTTGCTTTCTTGATATAGTTCCATTTTTCAAGTCTCTCATATCTCATTATATTGCAATTATTGTCTTAAAGGTATTATACTGGATATCCAAAGGATCTTGGGCCATCAAGGGTTATCCATTTTACTTCCGAGCGTGAATTTATTCATCTTTTACATCGAGGTCACCCGGTGATTGTTGCATTCACCATCAAGTATACACTATGTATTCTTGCTTGTTTCCTTTTCCGTATTTAGTATGTAGTGATTACTTAATTTTGATGGGCTGGCTTTGTTGTAGGAGTAATTATACCAAACATCTTGACAAAGTATTGGAGGAAGCTGCTGCTGAGTTTTATCCTCAAATTAAATTTATGCGCGTAAGTTGGTCTTGTGATATGAGATTATCAATTGGTATATTGTAAATGCGTCACATACTAAAAACTAGAGGTGGCAATTGTCGTCATGTTTACTTATTATTGGTCCGTTGTGATTTATCTCAAACATTTTAGGTTGAAAGATATAACTAAAATGGGGAACAAGTTAAACGGGCTGAAGGTCGCTTGAAGTCTACTTTTGACGCGTATAATCTTCTAAATTGTTTCGTTTTAAATTGTAAATTTGTAAGAATATCGTGTTTGTAATCATTATAAAAACATTAATTATATATCTTGGATCCCTTTTATGATAAAATGTAATATAGGCCAATGTAAGGGTACTTATTTCCTTTATAATTGTTCATGATTTTCTGGTCTTATGATGTGTGTTCCAGGTTGAGTGTCCAAAATATATTGGATTCTGCATGACACGACAAAAGAAGGATTATCCATTTATAGAAATGTTTCACAGCCCTGAACAAGTAAGCTTTTATATTCTTCTTATCTGGTAGTCTTTATCTTAGGTTTGTTGCTACATCATAGATGCCATCACACATTAAAGTTTCATTAATTATTCTTGAAACAAATTGTCATTACATTATTTAAGTCCTAAGGAATTGGCGGGTACTATTTTATTCTAGCATTTTACCAAAGCTAAATGGACAATTCTAGAGCAATGTACAACTTTCATGCATGAGTTGCATTCTCTATTACAGTAGTGGTTTGGTTCTGTGTAATTTGTAACAATTGTGTGGTTTGTTGATTTGGTACAGACAACTAATCAAGGAAGGGCTGCTGATCCAAATGTTACAAATACGCTGTGAAAGTTTTACCTGTGAGTTATCTAAACCTCTTTTGTTTAATCATATGTTTCTCCGTACGAAGAATGCTAAAAGTTTTTGTAATAACAAACCCACTGATTTCCTGGTTTCTCATGTTTGGAGTTACATCTTAGTAATAAAAAAAATAAAAAGGAATAAAAATTGGAAGTCTTGTGCTAGTAAATATTGAAATGGGCTACATTGGTAATTTACGACATAGTATGTCGAAAGTAAGTAAAATCAAAACACCAGTTGCCTAATTTATATTCCGCAACACCTAAAAACACACACACAAATATGGCAGCCCTCAGCTACCCCATTGGTAACCCACCATTTGTATTCTTCCTGGTTCCCACCATTAGCATCTTGCACCATAGCCCCCTCCTTCACATGCACCAATTGAAATCCCACACCCAAAATCTGATCCAACCAAAGTTTTGAAAAACCTAACCAAATTGATTCAAGTGACACCAAGCAAGTCTTTTTCTTTTTTATTTAATAAAAAAGATGTCAATTTTATATAATATTAAAAGAGAGATAGTAGAGGAAAGGGTGTCTTGTGAACTCTTTCTGAATTACTATCATTTTAAAATTTGCCTACACTTGTTATAAATGTTATTCTAGCTGAAGGTTATATAAGATCTTAAAGACACTAGTAAATGCTTTCAGTGTTTAGTTTCTCTCCGGAAATGTTAGTATGCAACTATATAATATAATATACATGCATATATGTGTGCACATGCACATGTAGGTGTTTGTGTGCGTATACACATTTGTTCACATGGCGATATGCATGCTACATATATATGCACATGTAGATGCAAATGTATGCGCACATACTTACATGATCTAGAAGTATATGTAAGTTGCCTTTATTTTCATGCTACTGTGTAGTCCAAATGTAACTTGTGTAAGGAATCATTAGTTTTTATACCTTTCAGTGTAAGGTTGTACTGATAATCCATATCATTTCTTTCATTTGATTTCCAGTATAACTATGATGTCAGCGCATATGGATTTAGAGAGTTCTTCAAACGCCACAACATTCTGTCGTCCAATCAGAAGTAAATCGACTCGGCGCTTCACTTGATATTCTAGGAACTTAATCTTGCAGAAATATGCATGTTGGAAATGCTTCATTAAATCATGTTATTTTGACTTTGGATTGGTCAAAAGGTTTATAGAAGTCCAAGAAAAGTCTCCTTTTGGGTCAAGGATCTGTTTGGGTCTTAAGATTCGTGTTTAATAGGTATGTCGGATAGTTAAAAAGATTTGTAGTTTGTATCCAAGATAAATGTGAGAGTACACATCATCTCACTTGTTAAATAATTAGCCAAGTTATCAAGAAAGAGCATCTTCAAATACTCATTTTGCAGATGTGGTATGTATTAACTTTATTTATTAATTTTATTTTTAAGTTGTTAAGTTTAACATAAAAATTCAGGGACGATCTGATAAAGTCGAAATACATTTCGTTATTTTAACTTAAAAACTAAACTTCTGTTTATGTATTTTTTTTTTCTAATTTGAACTTTCCTTTTAAAAGTGTTAAAAATTAGGTTGAAAATATCACCTCTATTTACGACAAACTTGATTTTATTACCAACCTTAATACAGGGATTCAAAACGAGTACAAAAATTAGAGAAAGTACAGTAGCATCAGTCTTGACACTTCAGTCTCATGTTTTGGACTGATTATTAGGTCAAAAATAAGGTAAAAAATAGTTGGTAGCCATGATATCCTACAATAGCTTCTTAACTGAGCTTTTTTAGTTTGAGAAGATAGATCTCGTTTCTTGCTTTCTATATATACCAACATACCGTCATGATTACCGCCTGCAACATCAGTCGTATGACGAGTGAACAAATCTTTCACCGAGAATGCCACAATCAGGGGAATGTTACGCCACGCGCTGAACTCCTTCCCAATTATTGAATGCACCTGGCACGAGGTTGATGCCTCGTTTGTTCAAAGCCACCATAGTGGGTAGCCACTCCAGTTCAGCCCTCCACCCGAATATGTTTGCCTTTGATGGAATCCAACTATTTCATTGAAGAGCAATCTTTCCAGAGTGGCACTTGTTTTGTCTAATAAATGTTTCACCAACTTCACTGTAAAAACACCATCCAAGTTTAGTCTCACCCATCTATCATTTTGGTTAAGAAGATGAACTAGGTTCAACAAAGGCATTAGCTCATTAAGTTCATCGCATTCAGGATGATAGAATTTACAAAGGAAACTATAGAACTATTCTTCTGCTTGCTTCTATAATTAAAGGAAATACACCTTCAAAGAATATGATGCCTACAAACCAACAACTACTACTAACCCACTACCAACAAGAACATGGGAGCCTCTGCTGCCCTATATTTTACACATAAAATTTAGGAACCATTGAAAATTTCAAGGTTTTATATTCATGATGTAATATTTTAAGGTTTTATATTCATCAATTAAAAAAAATTGAAAATTGAAAACAACTTATAAAATGCATACATGAAGTGGTAAGGATGACGTGCCAATCGTGATCAAAATTGAACTACTGAAGATTGAAAACAACTTATAAAGTAAAGTGATACGTGTCTGTTTTAGGTATACTAGCTTATAAGGGCAAATGGGTGATTAGTGTCACATGGTTAGTTAAAAGTTGTTAAGAGTCAAGTTGTTGGTTAGGTTAGTTAAGAGAAGTCAAGTATAAAAGAGTCACTTGTTCTTGAATGATGGTGTGTAGAATATTAGTAAAAGTCTTCTTTCTTGTTATTCTCGTTATCTTGTCAATGGGTTATCATCTTTCAGGAACTCTTCTTAATCTTGGTTCCTCCGAGTGGTAATATCATGATTGATCATCATTTAGAACAAGTCAGATCCGATTGAACCCTTTCTCCTACTCCAAACCAATTTTGTTTCAGTAAATGGTACTTGAGGTGAAGTTGGATCAGGGTGTTCATCAAGATTCACTAAGGTTGAGTTTGCTCACATATGTTTGATGAA
Organism: Flaveria linearis; assembly: GCA_024085815.1. NCBI lineage: Eukaryota > Viridiplantae > Streptophyta > Magnoliopsida > Asterales > Asteraceae > Flaveria > Flaveria linearis. The sequence continues at coordinate 47,214 of JABSNV010000974.1, forward strand.
ATGCCTGAAAGAAGTGAAATTAAAGAAAGGAAAAATTGCAATCTGGATTGATCAAAGTTCATGGAAACAATAACACCAAGAGTTGATTCAATGGGTGAGAAAGAAATGCCAAAACAGATTGGTACAGTGAAAGAGTACTATGACTATTTTTACAATAATCTTCAATGAGATACAATGTTCATCAGACAGTGCGGTGAAGTGTTTAATGGACAGATTGTGAGAAGACATTCAAATTAAGGTGAGAATGTTTAACCCTACTGCTCTATATCATGCCTATTGTATTGCAAAATCAGAGGAAGCTATTTTAGAATCCATTTTTCATTCCCAACAATCTAAAGTTGATTATAGTTCACACAATGGGTTTCAAACTGTTAGTACATCTTCAACCGTGGGGACTAATGGCCTTGGTAGGGATGTATGGTCAATTTTTAAGGCAGAAATTACAAGAGAATCAAAGGAGATTGATGCAGAAGATAGATCTATAGAAGATGTCCTTGAAGTCAAAACAGTGCAAGAGCGAGTTCAAGAAAGTCAAAACTATAAATCCGTGGATAATCATAGTGAGCCGGAATCAAGAGAAATTGAACCAACTACAATAGATAAAAAGATAGTGGAAAGTGAAGTTGAGGACCGCGGGGGGCCGTCCGCCGCGGGGCCGTCCGCCGCGGGGCCGTCCGCCGCGGGGCCGTCCGCCGTGGGGCTGGGGACCGCGGAGCCGCCGACGTTAGCCCCCGGGACAACCCCCCCCCCCCCTCGACCGCCGCCGCCGCCCCCCCGACCGCCGCCGCCCCCCCCGACCGCCGCCCCCCCGACCGCCGCCACCCTGATCGCCTTCACCCTGATAACCATATTAACTTTTCATTATCAATCAAAATAATTATTTTTTTATAATATCATTACACATATACAAAAATATGTTATTTTATATATATTTATAAATTTGTAAGAGTAAAAATTCTTATACTAGTGTAAGTTATTCTTTCATCTGTAAATATATAACAAACAACTTCGAGACTAAACTAGGAAACAAGTTAGAACATGCGCGGATTGTTAGTCGTGAGAGAAATACACACAAGAAAAATTGGTGGATAAATAGCAACAATACACTTCTATCGTCTCATGTTATCAACACAATATTGAATTCAACATATTATTAGATAGCTAGGATGCCCTTATGCAAAAAGAACATATTACATATATTTTTAAACACAGACACTTATGGTAACGCTAAGCCGCCAAGGCCATAGAAATAATTGTGGACCTAGGCATGCAGTATGCATGATCATACACCGGACATGGGAAGTCCGATGACACCAAATGTGAAACCACTCGAAACTTGACACCAAAAGTGAAAGACCGCACACGTTTAACATATATTACATATATTTTCAAACAAATAGAATATTCCAAACAATATATTTAGAATATAACTTGGTCATGGTTACCCGGAGGCCATTGTGATCTCATACTTCGTCATGATTGGTGTTGTTTCTGTTACCTTCATCACAGATTTGGTGACTACTTCTGATGATAACCAATCAGAATCATCAATATTCAATGCGATTCGAGCCAAAGAATCACCTATCTCTCCAACCCCTGAAAACATATATGAAAAAGGATTTAAGGGCTCTGGGACCTCTAAAGCACCTTCCAACATTTTCACAACAACGCTCATAGTCGGCCTACTTTCAGGCCTATGCTGGACGCAACAAAAAGCTACCTTAACCATCCTCTCCACAACTTCTTGATCGTTCTCTTCAATCTCACATCCTATCATTAAATCATTCAATTGTTTATTTTCGTATTTGCCCCAAGCCCAAGCTGGAAACCACTGTTGGCTTTCACCAAGAGTCACGTCCATGTTCCTCCTTCTCCCAACGATCTCAAAAAGTAACATCCCAAAACTATATATGTCACATTTATATGTAACTGGGAGAGGCATCCAGAGCTCTGGTGCAGCATAGCCCGGGGTGCCTCGTCCTTTGGTCATGGTTATATGACTGTCATCCCTATTGCAAAGTTTTGCCAAACCAAAATCAGCTACTTTTGCACAAAAGTTTGAATCTAACAAAATGTTTCCTGGTTTAATATCATAATGAATTATTCTCCTAGGACATTCTTCGTGCAAGTATGTGATGCCTCTCGCAGTCCCAAGCGCAATCTCTAGAAGCATTTTAAGCCTAAGAACACCATCTTCGTTTGCTTTAAACAAATGCTTATCCAATGAGCCATTAACCATAAACTCGTATACAAGAGCTACTAAACTCGACTCAAAGCAAAACCCATAAAGCCTAACAAGATTAAAGTGATGGGTTCTTCCCATAGTACTCACCTCCGAAATGAATTGTTCCTCAATTCTCTTGTCTGAGTTGCCATTTAGTACTTTCACGGCTATAGTCACTCCATTGCTAGACACCCCTTGTAAACTGTCCCAAACCCGCCCGAACCCAATTCGAAGCTAAAGTTATCTGTGGCTCTTCTCAACTGTGGTGCGGTGAACCGAATGGGCTTTTCATTTTCCATGTCTTCTATGGTCCTAACCACATTCTGGGGAATAAATGAGGTACTTTCTAGCAGCTCCTTTTGCTTCTTATCCCAGTAACGAAAAAAGGTGCCTACTGTTCCTAGAACACCTGCCAACCATATACACTTAAGATCAACAAGTTATTGGAATTAAATTGTTTTTATAACAACGGTTAGAACTACCCCCAATACCCAAACGAGTATTTTTGAGACGGGATGTCAATCGTTCACACTGTGAAAAAACATCAACAAGGAGGAAATCCATCACTGTGAAAAAACTCTATTGAGTCAGGTTTGAACCTGAGATCTCGAAGATCACAAGCTCAAACCATCATTCTCATATCCAATGTTTTCAGAACCGGATCGGACGTCGAACCGGACGCCTTACTGGTTTGTGGTCGGACCGGGTCGGACTGGATTTAAGAACCGGATGATGTCATAATTATATAATATATTATATATAGTTATATATATAATTAAATATAAGTAATTTATATATGATTTATATATGTATTTTATAGTTATATATAAAACTTAACTATATTTGTATATCCAACATAATAATTTATGGTTCAACATCCCGTTTTTACCCATTAAAATAAAAAATAATAAATTCCGGTTCGAACCGGTCCGGTTTCCCGGTCCGACCACCGGTTCGAGACGAACCGGCCGGTTCGACCAGCCCAAAATGATTCATAGTGAACCGGACCGACCACCTAGCCGATCCCCGGTCGGACCAGCCAGTCCAATCCAGTCCCAAAAACATTACCTATATCATTAGACGAGAAGCCCTTTGGCTTGTGGAGTTAAATTATAACTCAAAATTTGATAACGTACCGACTACAAAAGCCATAACACCAATAATGGCGGGAACAGCTGAAGACATTATGTTATGTAAATTATAACGAGAAGCTTTAACAGATTCAACTTGTATGAAACTTGTATGAAGTAGTATAAAGCACAATACTCCTATTTATAGGGAGGTTTCAGTCAGTATGTGAACATATGACGATATGATCCCTTGGAATCTTTCATGCTACAACAGTCCAAGTTGTACTTTGATGCATAAGAGCTTGTACGTTAGTGGCATATAGGTCCACTTTAGAGTGTACGATGTTAATGGTTGGCGAAAAATTCAAGATAATCCATGGAAAACGACTTCTCTACGACTTTGGAAACAATCAACTTTGTTTTTTAAAAAAAGGTGCCTTGTGTTCCCTTTGACATCTTTTTAAAACTAAAATATTGTAGTTTTCAAACAATATTTTGAATCCAACACATATTTTTTATTATTAAATCTTTCTATTCTAATAAAAAATTAACTAATGAAGACATATGTTGGAAGTATTGGGTATGTGTGACTGAATGTCTAAAATTGTGTATCTTTATGACATATTTTGCCACAAGTCCTACCCGCGCGCAGAGGGGAGGGGGGGAGGGGAGGGGGGGGGGGTGCAAAAACGGGTTTTCGGTTGGATTTTCATCGAACTCGTGCGTGCCCGCACATCCCGCGAAAACGAATGCAGCTCTAAAAACCCGGCCCCACGCGAGGCAGTCTTTTGAACTAGGTTTTGATTTTTAAAACTTGTAACTAATGCTCGTTTTGAATGATCATGATTGTGATAATTATTTTCAATTTGGTCTGCACTAATGACCATCGTTATCATGCACTAATGATCATAAGTATGTTTCAATAATGGTTTTAAATCGGTTATGAATTCATGGGTATATAAACCAATTCAAGTGCAAAGGATTAGACACACCAACGAAACCATTCTCTCTCGATCTCCACTCTCGACTGCAACAGTTCTGGTTAATTTCAGGCAAGTGCTCAAGTCCGACAGTACGCGTTTGGTGCTTGATTCCGGGGTACCCTGTGAACAGACCGCAAATCTGTTTAAGGGAATTGTGTCAAACACAAGCCCGGTTCACGCTTTGCTGTTTTCGTGTTTCTTTCAGATCGTCGTTGTGCTTTGGCCTTCGTAACAGTACACTTTTCTAACAACATATAACAACATCATAATTTTCTCACCAAATATTTATGTTTCTCTCACATATTATAAACTCGGACTATTTTATTTAATTTCTAAGTTAATATAATTTTTCGTCTATTACAGTTTGGGGAAAATAACGATAAAAGTTCATTTTATTGCTTCGGAGACATTATATGTTCATGTTTTGTTATTTAAGTATCATTAGGATTTGTTAGGTTTGTACATCTTTAAAAATACGTCTAGTAATAGAAGTATTTGGAGATAGTAGTTAAATGTTAGAAATTTATAGGTGAGCATATATATTTAGCCTTTGTTGGGTCCTTCGTATCTTAGATTATATCTCAATTATGTTGTTTTTAGTTGCAGGTATCGGGGTTAGCTACATTTTAATTAGTTTTGCCTTTACTTTTTGGTGTGTTTAATTTAATTTTAAGTATGTCTTTAGTGGCTTTAATTTTAGACATTTAACTATCTTAGTTTGTATCCTAATTCCCTAGATTGTGTACTGTGTGGCGATAGGGTTGAATTAGTTAAGCACATCTTCGCGGGTTGTGTAATAGCAACCATAGTTTGGCAAAAAGTTTCCATTTGGTGCAGGCCACCACCCATTTACGCTTTCTCGGTTAGTGACCTGATGTCAAGATGATCTTTAGGGTATAATCTTCTTAGTGTGTTGGGCTATTTGAAAGGCTAGGAACAAGCTTGTTTTCGATAATCAACCCGTTTTGGTCACAAATATCATAGAGGAAATAAAGTTATTGGAGTATTTATGGATCAAGAACAAAAGCAAGCTTAGGGGATGTTTGTTTGGGTCTTGATGACCCTAGTCAGATGCATAAGTATGACTCGGTTTTTTTTGAAAGGAAAGTTTCATTCAAAAAAGCGCACAATTGGTCCTCAAAGCAAGGACCAACTGGCGACCCGAAAAAACAACTCAATCCATGGGGTACACATACCAACTAGACCATTCAACATCTTTCCATCTAGTCCTATTACACATCCAAAAGAAAGTCGTATATTTGATAGTCTCCACGATCTCTATCGGACTTCGGCTCTTGTTGTTAAAAATGCGATTGTTGCGCTCATTCCATATCGTCCAAATGGTGGTGTACACAATACCTCTCAAGACCTTCTTCGCTTTCTTGGTTAACCGGTGAGCATCCGGAATCTTCACAACGTCTGCTACATCAAAAAGGATATTCGGAGATAAATGGCACCACTTTTCAATTCTATACCATACTTCTTGAGCGAATGAACATCCCGTAAAAATGTGTAAAACCGTTTCTGATTCATTATGACAGAACGCACAGCGATTTTGCTAAAGTTGAACGCCCCGTTTTATCAATTCAGCAATTGTGGGCAGCCGGTTTAGCACCGCCCTCCAGACCATCACTTTACATTTGAGAGGTACCCACACCTTCCATTTTATCAGCGAATTCTACGCAGCCATTATCGAATCTTACGCACAGCGATTTTGCTAAAGTTGAACGCCCCGTTTTATCAAACTTTTGCTGAAGTATGACTCGGTTACACCTTAATGTTTTGTTGGATACCACTTATTGAAAATGAGCTCTTATTCCCCCTTAAACAAACATCCCCTAAAATGTGATTAGTTTTGGTTATATGTGTTAGAATTAGGGTCATCAAGACTCCGACGCAGTCATCGACCTCCCCCTTAGAATCGATCGATCCAAAGACGATGTAACTTCTTTGGGTCTTGATGACCCTAGTAACTTTTGCCAAAGAAGTTACTAGGTTAGAGATGCTCCCCAAAACTTTTGCCAAGATCAAACAGCGATTTTGCTTAGGGGATGATTGATCCAAAGAAGTTACTAGGTTAGAGATGCTCCCCAAAAGACTCCGACGCAGTCATCGACCTCCCCCTTCCCTTCCATTGAGCTCGCCGGCCATCACCAGTGCAACAACTTACGGCCGCCCCTTCAGCTCGAACTCGCGGCCGCCCCTTTAGCTCGAACTCGCGGCCGCCCATTCAGCTCAAACTTGCAACCAAAAGACGATGTCGATGATCCTAACTTCACCTACTACTTCAAGGTTTTCTCAGTTTTCAATAAATGATGATTTGTTTTACTCGTATCTTAGTTCTAGATGTTTGTGTGGTTCGTTTTGTACGTTTTGAGGCGTTAATTGTGGATGAAATATGCGATTGTTGATTTGAGTTTATCTGTGGTGATTTATGTATTTAATCTATGTGTTTGTGTGCTGAAATTTTGATCGTGGCGTTTTATGTTCGATCGATTCTGTGTTAGAATTAGGGTTTATTAACTTCTTTGTTGTTTGATCTGGTATTCTATTTTTTATGTCTTTGGATCAATCAGTTTAGATGATTTTGGCTTAGGGGCAGTAGAACTCCCAGCGCTATAGCCTGAAAATTATGTTACTGTAACCCTAAAATGTGATTAGTTTTGGTTATATGTGTTATGTAATCTGTATCTAGTTATTAAATTTCATGATCTTTTGATGCTTTATTTACCGATCTGTTTGGTTATTAGATTGAAGTTCACCAAAGATATTAAATATTATAACTTACTGGGATTTTATCTTTGCCTGATTTTGCTTTGTTTCTAAGTGCAGTATTTTAGCATATTCAACAATAATACAATAGATATGTACTTTGATGTATCTTTAATTGATGGTTTTATGTCTGTCTAATTGGTTTGATTCTGTAACATCTATTTTGTCACAAATCTAACTTTTGTTCCAAACAATCTGTTAGTTGTAATCAACTGGCATTGTCCCCCCTCCTTAAACTTATAGCTGTGTTTCTTATGTGGTTTCATTTTTAAACAACAGGATGTGGTAGCTTTTTCATAAAGTAATATGCATGTTCCTTTTTTTAACTTTCAGTCATGAATCCATGTGTACTAGTCAATTTTTAATATCATTATCTTGTGTTGGCTACTCATTTCTTCTATAGATGTAACGTTTACATCTCAAAGTTTGAGTATTGGTCGCTCATGGGTGTGCATGTTATGATTGATAAATCGAAGTTAGGGTTGTTTTCTATTTGATTATTCGATCTGGTTATGGTTGAGTCTTATATTGATATTGTGTGTTTGTATTTCTATGATATAGTTAATTCTTCTAATTTGTATATACATGTTATAATTGATAAATTCTTCTAAAGAAATGACTGAAAAATTTAGGATTAATTGAAAGCTTGAAGGAGTTAATAAAACCTTTCTAGAATCATGCATTCATGAAATTGTATTTATGAAATTGCATTTCATGGACGTGAGGGTAGTAGTTTGAAAAGTGTGGTTACAACTTAAGCCGCACACCAGTGAAATGTGGTAAGAAAGCGGAAGCGAAGTATGGATTGTTTTGATGTTGTGTTCTAGTTGTCTTTTGATAGCTAAACTTTGAGCTATATTTGTATGTGTTTTTTTGGATAGCTAAACATTCAACTATGTTTGTATGGTCTTTTGGATGTTAAATTTTATATGCTAGTTTTGGAATGTTATTTGAATTCTATGATATGTTTTGGAATGTTATTTCCTGGAGCAATAGGTGCGTTAGATGAAACTCTTGTACATACAGTCGTACCTACTGATCAACAGACTCGTTACAGGGGAAGAGGAAAGGGTGAATGCTTTCAAAATGTCTTGGGAATCTGTAATTTTGATATGATATTCACGTTCGTATGGGTCGGATGGGAGGATATTGCACATGATTCATGTGTTTTGAAAGAAGTTGCATTTAATCCGACTTCCTGCTTTTATTCTCCCCCCACTAGGTTTTTATCCGTTCTTTAACTTTGTTGTAATTGTTTATCTAGTTTTTTTATGTAATAGTTTTGGTACTAACGTTTACAAACAAATATATCTTTGTGATGCTGCATACACCAACACTCATGGGTTTATGACTCCCTACAGTAGTACAGGATATTGATTAGCCGATTTTCGACGACAACATGCGTTGACTAAGGAAAAAAATTCAACCATGCTCACGCACAGCTCAGAAATGTAATTGAGCGCACATAGGTGTTTTGAAGGCTTATCTTCCCAATCCTAAAACTAATGGCCCCGTTTTCATTTTCAATATAAAGAGACATAGTGATCGCGTGTTTCGTTATCCATAACTTTATAAGGAAATGGAATATCGTGATCAGTTATCTATGGCATACAACAAGCACATTTTTTTGGATAAATACAAGAGGAGGAAAGTGATGGCCACTTTGTTTACGACATGGAATGGAGCTCGTAAGGCATTGAGCATATGACTACTTTACGTGACGAGATAGTAACTCAACTAATGTCAAATGCTTAAAACCAAAACTGTATGCAAATTATTAATTTCTACTTGGATTTAGTATGTTTCAAGAAGGATTTATATGTAATTTGGATTTTCTAATATGGTTTGTATTTTTTTTAATAATTATTCATTATTAGGAGTTATAACCAAACACATAAATTATATTCAAGAATAAGTAATTCGGATGGGTAAAATATCATTCTACATAGTTATTCAGACATCCAATCAAACAGACCTAAACTGGTTCAACACTTATTGGTTCAGACTTCTTAATGATTCAGATCTCTTATTGATTCAACACTTACTCATTCAGAAGTTGTCAAACAACAACTTAGTTTCTTAGATTTGAACAAGTGATGGAGGTTTGCATTGTAGTGTATCACTTCTAATGCTTTGATCTCATTTGTCCTAATGACTATGAAGTGCTGCGACACTTTGACTGGTTGTATGTTTTGTTTTTGTTGGTTTCTTGCTAACTTGTTTGAATAAAATTTACCTTAAAAAACTATTTTAATCTTAGTGATCGTGCTTCCTCTTTCACATTAGACTCCCATCCACATCTTTATATTTACACTAAAAACATTATTTTTTAAATATCTTTTTCAATTAAGTAATATTTTTTAATATCTTCATCATTATCTTGTTTCTCACTTCCACTCACAACCACTTTTAAAATATTAAAAAATTTATGAGGTTGCACCGTGTTTCCCAGATATGAGAAATCACGGTATAATCCTCACAAAATTTTCCTCTGTTTCACTCTCAACCACTAGCAATCATCCCTTATAATATAGGGCACACATTCACATCAAAATGAGGAACCAACTGCGAATGCTCTTATGTATACATTTTCAAGTACTAATAAATCTGGTTTATCATACATGTTGATTTGTGTATGTTTATTATATTTTTCATTTAAAAGAAAAGGAGAAAAATGATTTTTGTGAGTAAAGAGTTTCTTTACGTGTAAAATTTTCATCCTATGAGATAAATGTAAAATTTATTTTTATCTTCTCCTAACGTATCCTACCCTACTATTGAGTGGAATATGTTATGAATATTTGTTTGTTTAGTCAAGTCTGTAAAGAATAAAAGTATTTAGTAGCATCCCTCTATGTTCTTCAATTTTTATTTGATTACTTCAAATTTTATAACCCATATATTATAACATACGCACAAAAATTGTAAAACACAAGTACACAAAGCTTTATTAATTTAATGAAAGCGAGAAATAGAGTAACATAGATAGTTACATAATACAAAAGTAATTTATTATATTTTAGTAAAGTTATATAAAGTAGTACAAAAACACAAACAACCCCCACCCTTCAATGCTAAGGAAAACAACTTTTCTAATTATGAAAAACAAACGATATAATTTATACTCATTTGTAACACCTGACTCCTCGTATTACAAATATTGTCTGCTTTGATCATGAGAAGCTCACGGATTTACTTTAGTTGCTTAGGTGAAAACTTCCCAGATAGGTCATCATCCCTAGATTGCTGCCACCTGAGCATGTTTAACTATGAAATTCTTTACCACCCACAGTCAATACTCCCAAAACAAGTTGGATGATATTAGAGGCCAGATATTACTTATTAACCAGGAATATGTACAGTCCACGGTAGATGTGAGATTTACTTAAGATGTTACACCATTTTCAATATCGACACTATTGGATATGCCGAAATTTGTGACTAAATTTGTGACTAAACTTTTATTTCGGTTTTAAATTTTTATATTTTCATTGTATATGCCGAAATTTGTGACTAAACTTTTTAAATAGACCGTTTAATCTTTAAATATCCTTGTAATTCATCTCCGACCAGCCCGCAGGCCGTAACATATCTTTTAATTTTAACTAGGAGGGGTCGACCGTGCGTTGCGCGGTTTCTACCAAGTAGACACAATGCATTACAGAAGAAAGCGGGTCTGTCATATACCAAAAAGAGTACCAAAGTTGTTAGGTTGTAGATACAAAAGCTGGACCAGGTTTGTTACTGTTAGATACAAAAAGCATCGGTTTTCAGGCCTGTTGATATTTAGACATTACAAAATAAGTTAGTTAATTTATTTTTCTTTGTCAAAAGGTTGTACATACAAAAGTACCGGAAATAATCCAAGCGTCCATGTTCTATGCAGACATAAGAATCCACCAATATTGTTGAAACAATCGACCAGCCCTAAGCAAGTGCAGGATCGAGTAAGGGTCACTCAACAGATGGTTTTTCTCTCAAACTCACCTTGAAGCAACACTCAGCAAGTAGTCTATAAAGAGTTGATCACAATATACCAAGTAGCAAGCAGTAAGAAAATAAACACAGCAAGTAAATTTTCAAGGTACTTTTATATATTGCTTCTCAACTCAAAGGATTACAAGACTCTTGGACTCAAATCGTTTTTTCTAAGAGTTACAAGGAGAAGATATATATAATACTACCTACATCCGGGTATACTTTGATACCAGCTGGACACCTCTAACCTTACATCTATACTACAAGACTCTAGGTGAGGTCTTTCAGACATTTTGCCTGAGAGTTAGTAGTCAGGACATGTCCCTGACTTACCTTTTGTCACCAACTAAAGTTGGTAACATGTATAACATAAAAAGGTAAATAGTAGAATAAAGTATGGTCAACAACATGGCTCTTTAGGAAGGTGCCATGTTGTATCAGAGGTCTGCAGCGGACTGTCAGGGACCATACTTTTATCTGCTGGACATAGCATTGTCTTCCGAAGGATAAGGTGCTTCGGAAGTATAACTTCTTCCGAAGGCACTTATACTTCGGAAGACTGCTTCTTCCGAGGCTTGGAGTCTTCTTTGTCTTCGAAAGCAGACTTTGTCTTCAGCTCTTTCATCAGACTTTGTCTTCGGAAGCAGACTTTGTCTTCAGCTCTTTCATCAGACTTTGTCTTCGTAAGCTTTCAGACTTTGTCTTTAGCTCTTTCATCAAACTTTGTCTTCGGAAGCTTAGACTTTGTCTTCAGCTCTTTCATCAGACTTTGTCTTCGGAAGCTCAGACTTTGTCTTCGGAAGATAGTCTTCAGCTGTTGGCTTCAGCTGTTGTCTTCAGCAGTTGACTTCAGCTTTTGCCTTCAGTTGATATCTTCAGCTGTTGTCTTCAGACTCGGAAGATCTCATGCTCAGCTTCGGAAGCCTTGAATGTAGTACCAAAAATGACTATGTGAAGTGGTTTTGGTTGCACCAGCCTCATCATGATCCAAAAAACTCCCCCTAGGCTGATGCTACCAAAACTTCACTTCCTCTTCTTCTCAAAGCTCAGAACCATGGAAAGTAGGTGTTATCAGTGTCTTCATTCTTTCCTGATGTGGTGCTGAGAATCTTGTACAGATCCTTAGTAGACAGAACCTCCACTCTGTCACCTTGGATTATGTGTACACCTTTGTTGTGGCCCTCTGAAAAGAGTTAGTTGATGGGAACTATAGTCATATTCTCATCTAACTATTGGTTCCAATTCAGGACTTCCACCATCTGTAGAAAGGCTGTGCCTTTGGTGGTTGGTCTTTTCTTGTCTTCCACTCTTTTCAGCTTAACTCTTCTTCAATCTTGGCTCTTCTACTTTGTTCAGCCAAGTGGAGACCGCTGATATGATTTCTGATGGTGTGCAGCAGTCTCAGAGTTAGAGGGATTGGAGAATGGCTTCTCTGCAAGCTCAGCAAGGTCGAATCTGCTGAGATGCAATAGAGATGTGGCATTAAGCCTGTTGGTTTCACCATTCTCCCTTTCCACAACAAAGTTGTGAGAAGGTTCATCGAACCTCCACTGGATTATAGCATTCCTAGGTCCAGGAGATTGACTTGAAATCTGTCCTCTTTCCTGGTATCCAGCAGAGTCACCAGTCTCTCTTAGTCTCTTCTCCTCAGCATTGAGGGTATCGGAGTTGAGACCAAGAAGTCTTGCAGCCTGGCCTAAAGTATCTCTAGGCAACTCAAGAAATTGGCCTAGAGTGAGGGAGCTTAAAGAGTTATCAACATAGGTGATGTTGATAAGGTCTCCCTCACAGGAGATGCTGCTCAAGGTAGTGCAGTTGATAAGCATTGTCTTGAACTCCTTTATTTCCTCAAAGGAGAGATGTTGAGGAGGCTGAGGGGATGGTCTTGGTTTTGTTGGGTAGGCTTAGGTTAGTGGTTTTGGGTTGTGTTTTAGGTTTTAGGATGGGTAGTTTGGGTGGTTGAGGTGATGTGGTAGGTTTGGGTAGAGTTGTGGGTTGAGGGGGAAGGTTTCATCAGTGGGTTCGGTTTTGATGGGAAAAGGGGTTGGTTCTGGTGTGGGTTGTGGTATAGGGTTGGCTGTGGTTGAGTGGCTGGGGTGAAAACCATTCCCTGTCCCCTCCTGTACATCTCCCTCCTTTTCCCCAAACGGATGTCAGCTTTATTTCACTGACAATCCGCTGGAGTGTCCTCTCGGAAATAGGTCCACCTGCCTACCAGAGAAGCCATGAGCCGGAGATAGTCTTTCATCCAGGCTTTGTCATTGGACTTCTTGGTGGCAGTGACCCCCTTCTCTTCTTCCCTCCTCTTCTTCTCCCTCAACTTCTCTCTAGCAGCCTTCTTCCTTTCCTTCTCCATTTGATCCTGCTCTTTGTTGTGGAGCAGCAGGACATGTCATTATCATGTGGAGACAGTTCAGGAAGACTGAAGCCTCTTGAGAGTAGGAATTTGATCCTATCCTCTCTCAGCTTCAGGGCTGCCTCCCTTCTCTCTTCTTCTTCCCTCTCCAAAGCAACTGGCTTCTTCTTGTTGTTTTAGACTGGGTTGACCTCTCCAAAGTCACCAACTCCTCTAGTGGTAGCAGGAGTATCTCCTCATTGGCAGTCCTAGGCTGATGAGTTGGTCAATGAGTGTGTCCTTCTCTTTTGGTTGATCTCTTCCTGATTGGCTGCAGCTGCCTTAGAATTAGTAGCTAGCAGCTTTTCAGTAGGATACCTACCTTTCTTTTTGAGCTTCTCAATCCTCTCCTCCTCCTCTGAAGCTCTTCGCAGTCAATTTTCTTTTTCCTTTGTCTTTGGCAGTGCTGACTGTGGTGGTTCTTGGATAGAGGGTTGTGATTGAGAGAGGAAGTTCAGCTAGTGTTTGGGCTGGAGGAGGAATGTCAGAAATGTCCTCCCTACTCACCTCAGATGCTATTTCAGCAATAACATCTGTGATGATCAGTTCCTCGGACATCTGGAATAAGCCTTCGCAGCTTCTATTTCGGCCTCGGAAGACTTTTCTTGTTCTTCCGAGGCTTCCATGTCAGCTTCGGAAGCTTCAGCTTGAGCTTCGGAAGATAAGACTGCTGCAAGTTCTGTCCTAACTGTTTCAGTTGCTGGGCCATCAGTCCCCATTTCCCCTTCGAAGCTAATCTCAGGTTCCATGTGAACCTTAGGTTAACCAAATTCTTCCACAGTGGTAGAAGGTGCAGTCAGTCTTTGAAGCTCCTCAGCCCAAAACATATGAGTGTGGTGTCGGGCTGGGCTGTGTCTAGGGAGGATCTCAATACAAACTTTGTGAAAAGTCTGTAGAGATCTTGAAGCATTCTTGAGTCAATCTCTAGAAAAGATTGAGATGACTCAGGTAGTGTGATGAGTTGGGAAGTAAGGGATTGGGTTTGTGGTCCTCAATGTTTGTCTCTGAACTTTCTCCCCTTTTTGGTAGCATCATCTGAGAGCTAGATGAGCTGGAGGAAGAAGTCAGTGAGACCTGAATTGGTACATGCCTAACAGACCTCTCCGTCTGTTTCTCAGCTAGTTTAGCCTTGAGAGTGTTTAATCTCAAGTTGCTGAGTGGCAGTCCTTGATTCTAAGATCCTCACCTGTGATTCCAGGTTGGAGACCTTAGAAAGCAAGTACTGAAGTGTTAGTTGCATACTTCCCTCATCTTCATGAGAAGAATTACGGGGAGATGAGATAACATACCTAGTATGCTCAGTCTCACCACCAGATGTGGCTTTTTGGTGAAAGAATTGATCTGCCCAAGATACATATTAAATTGATGTGGCTAGTGTGATATGATCAAGTCGGGTCCTACCCAATACAAGCTAAACAAACACCAATGGATAATTTATTAGTTGATGAGATCATACAAATAAATTATGACACCAATTCAGAAAATGGGTTTTCAAATTATTGCTTTTGTAAAAAACACATTATATGGATAATTTGTTTGTGGGAATTAGTTGTTTTATTATTTAATTAGTTAAGTAATTACAAACAACATATGTTTAATATTTTATAAATGTAATGGTTATATTTATAAAATGGCAAGACAAGAGATTATAAAATATTAAATGATAAAATGGGAGGGAAAACAAAAGGAGGTGGGCCATGTTTCGGCCACCCCTTTGGTGTTTTCAAACTCTCTTTTGCCTTATAGGGTGCATGTGTTATTGGAACACCACACCCCTCTTGAAACACTTCTATCTCTCACATTTCACAAGAAGCAAAAACAACCTCTCTTCTCTCTTCTTTCTTACGTTTGGAGCAGAAAAGAAGAAGGATTTTCAGCTTTCAAAAGTTGGTTTTGTAGCTGAAAATTGGTGTCAAAGATCCTAGCATTCAAGGTGATTTGTTGGTAGGCTTGGGTATGCTATCTTGAGAACTTCTACCTTGAAGTTTTAGCCACAAGAAACAATCCTTTTCATCTCTTTAATCTCGGATTTCTGCAGCTCCAAAGGTTGTGGTTTACATTTATGTTCATTCTTTTGTGTGTTTTTCGTATAATGATCCATGGTTTGGGGTTCTTATTAAATGGGTTTGATAATCAGATTTTACATGTTTAAATCATATATTCCGCTGCGTTTTTCATATATACAAGTAAATATGAACTTTGATAAACATGTTAAACCCCTCATTTGGCACCCTGGATACCTTTGCTCAGAGTCATCTCTTTCAGAGATGTCAATGGGCAAAGTTGCCATAAAACTCAGTCCTAATGATGGTACCACTGTCCTGAGAGCTCAATGAGAGACTCTGAGTAGTGGCAGCTGAGCCTACAGAGTCCCCTCCACATCAGTGGGACTACCTCAGTAATAGGCTGCTGATGGGGGCTAGAGACAAGGGATCCTCTTGGCTCTGTTGATCTTTCAGAGGGTGTTGTAGATCAACTTCATGGCCATGGAGAGATGTAATCTCTTCATCACTACGGAGTAAAAGGTCAGTGAAAGATAGGGAAGTTAAAGCTACTGACCAGGGACCTAGATCAATGTCTACAGGCATTGAGCCTTTGGGGGGGCTTGTCCCTAGAAGGCTGCACAGGGGAGTGTAGAGACCTACCACCTGTGGGCTTAAGGCTTGAGGTTCGGGCTCTTGGTTGAGACTGAGGAGGCTCAAAACCCACATTGAGGTCAAATGTGAAGGATGGTGTGACCTCGGACTGAGTGGGAGCCATGATTCCACTCTAGCCCTGTTGGTTGAACTGAAGGAGCTTGTTCAATCAGAGTAGATTGAACAAGGGTTCGTTTGGGTCGTCTCTGGTATGTAGCTTTGAGGGTAAAGAATTTTGGCAGTGGGGAGGTTGCTGAGGTGTGGGTCATCACCTGTGGGGATAACAGGGATGTCACCAGGAGCTATGCGCTCAGTCATCTCTGGAGGTAATGGAGTGTACCTTCCAGTGAAGTTGATGGAAAACTTCTTCATTATTTTGAAGATGGTAGGCTCATTTGTGGAAAGTAGAGCAGCTGCGCAGACAAGCTTGCTTGGTTCCAGCTCACAGTTGATTATGTGGTTGAATAAATCTGGGATACATAGAATGTATCCCTGCTCAGATTGCTGATAAGGTTGGTCAACACAAATCGTGAGTAGTTGAATCGGAGACCTCTCACCAACCCATGAACTAGGCATCCTAGTTCATATGGGATTGATCCCAACCCCTTGATTTGTGGAGAGGTAGTGCAGGATAATGTGCAGCAGGAAACTTCCAATGGTAAGAGAAGTTAAACTTGTAGACGGTAGACCTGCTTACATCCCCTCCATATCCTATGAGGATATAGGTGCTTCCAAGTCTTCTTGGGGAACTCAGTAGGAGCCCCATCATCATGGAGCTCGAGATGCTCCCTGATGAGCTGTTCAGTGGATGACCAACTCTTGGCCACAAATGCGGGTTCTCAGGACTCGAACCCCATTCAGACGCATTTTGACGTTGCTCCAGAATTCGGACATATGGTTGGAGTATACGGTGGGATTAACTTGTAAGGGCAGTGAGGTATGTGGATTCGGTAAGAAAGGTGATGATTTGGGTGAAGTCGGAATCCCTTGACGAATCAAGTAATGCGACTTGGTTGTGCTGAGGGTTGAGCGCCATTAAGAAAAGGTAAGCTTGTAATTTGGGTGAAATTGCAGGTTTGACGTGAAGGGAATAGTTAGGGCAGGAAATTGGTAAAAGAAGATGAACTTGATCAGTCAAGATTATTTAAAAGGGATGAATGGTGGTAGTGGCGGTAATAGGGTAACTATTTGGGGTTACTGTGGG
>JABSNV010000452.1:0-146235 GCA_024085815.1 Flaveria linearis
AAAATTGTTCCAGGGAGGCGATGCATATTACATCTAGTGCTCGTTTGAGCTCGATCAGGTAGACTGTTGTATCTTTGATAATTTGGAACTTACCAAATTCCACATCATTCTTTGCACCATCGAAGCATCCCCGACTTTCCATGTTCTACCGCATGTTTCTTTACACGGGTTTTCTTTGCAAGTTCAACTGGACAAAATGGGAAGCAATCAAACGTGTCTTTCCATATTGACACAGACGATGACAGAGAAACAAACCTCTATCTTCGAGCAGCTAGAAACAAAACAAGGATGCTGATTGCAATTGAAAGGGTGATTTGGAGGTTATCAAACACAAATCTAAGTAGTCAAAGGACATGGAGGGTAATTTGGAGGTAATAGAACAAAACCAAGATCCCATGTGAGAGACTCGTTGCTGATTCAAGGTGGGTCGTCAGTAATGGGGTGGGATGAAGTTGTACGATTGTGGAAGAAAGGTTAGGGGTGCAGTGTGGTTTGTAGTATTTTTGAAACACTTTGTCAATTTACAAACAAGTAACGAATGTTTTATAACGTTACTTAATGTAAATGACGTGATGTGTTAAACACTTTTCAAATAAAGGATGTTTTTTGTAATTATTGAAGTTTAAGAACAAAATCTACAATTTAATATAAACATAAAGGATGAAAATTGTAATTTACTCATAAATCTATTAGAAAATGCTAAACAAAATCAATTTTGTCCAATTTATTGGTATTCAGTTGAAAGCTACTTGTTACCAAACTCTTGCGAGAACAAATAATGCACGTGATATTAGTGTTTTTTTTCCAAAACTATGTTAAAGAAAAAATATTTATCAAAATAGGTGATTTAAAAATTATTTATCAAAAAGGTGTTTTTTCATTACTTCTTTATTTTCAACTAATCATTATGATTTCCTTTTAGTTTTTATTCAATCACCTTATTATTATTATTTATATTTTCTTCAATCAGCACGTTATAGTATATTCATGTTTTTAACTTTCACATATGTATTTAAACATATAATATAATAAATAAGTTTAATTAACATTTATTTTTCTCTAATTCGTACCTTTATATCCTCATAGGAAAAAAAATTACTAGTAGATATTATGATTTTTTTAAGCATATAAAAAGTTATATGGTTGCTATTTTTAATTAATCAGTTGATCAATAGAGTTTTTTTTAATTAAAATGGTACTTTAAATTTTGTTATAGTCAATTTATACTTAAAAGGTTTATTAAATAATAAAATAGGCTTTTAAATTTTACAGGTCATGACAAGATATGTTTGGGAGGAAATTAATAAATATGTAACTCATATTTTGAAGTGTTATCTTAGTAAAATTATAAACGCGGATGAAATAGAAGCAATATACCATTTTCTAGTATAAAAATATAAATTTAATTCAATTTATGTATTTGGAAATTTTAATTATATTTATGATCCTCTTACTGTGTTGTAAAGTCTCTAATAGATTTATAATTATAAAAAATTAAATGAGTTAATTGAGAAAAAATATTAAACCCAACAATAATTTGATTGAATAAAAAATTAAATGAAAATAATATAATAGGTTTGTCAAAAATAAAAAAAGTAAGAAAAACACCCATTTGATAAATATTTTTCAAATCACCCATTTTGACTAATATTTTTACCCACAACACTCTTTTAGGAAAATTACAAAAACTAACTGATGTTTTATAACGTTACTTAGTGTAAAGGACGTAATATGTTACAACTTTTCAAATAAAGGATGTTCTTTGTAATTATTGAAGTTTAAAAAAAACTGCAATTTGTATAACATAAAGAATGAAAATGTAATTTACTCATAAATCTATTAGAAATGCTAAACAATAATCAATTTTGTCCAATTTATTGGTATCATTGAAAGCTACTTGTTACCACACTATTGCGACAATAATGCACGTGTATCAGCTGTCAATTTAAAGAATTATAATTCTTTTTATTGTTTTGAAATAATTTTGAGAAGAATAAGATATTGAGCGGTATTTTTAATTTTTCATAAAATGCATATTATATGTATTAATATGGGTAATCAGTCTCTCATACACCAGTATCTATATGTCTCTACATGTCGCCCAAGAGTAGGTCATATGATCTCATCCACTATCTTTTCAATGGAGGTCCTTAATTTGCTTATGAAAGATCCACTTAGTTACAAGCTTTCCATAAAATTCAAATTGTTGAATAACTTACTAAGATCCTTATTTTCTTTTCCAATTTAAGCCATAAGACTCATTAGGCGTAAATCAACCTTTTGATTGAATCCCTGTTTGAGACATCACATAATTCATCCACCACGAGATTCATCACCAAGTTTCTTGAGCAATCGGGCACTTACGAATAGGTGGTCCAGTCGTCTTCTTGTAGTAAGCATAACCGGACAAGGCCATACCAAACTGTGCTTCCAAAACAATGTGTTGGAACCATCCCCGGCCCACATGCCTTCTAATAACCGAGTTAGCGTCTTCCTGGAATCATTTAGATCTTTGTCGATGTTCATAGTTGCAGTACATCTAAGTTCCTTTAGTATTTCTTTTTTCCAAATCATCAATTGCATTGAGAGACATATTATAAATAGATTCTATACAGTTGGCCAATAGGTTAAAAGGTTTTGTGACGACTAGCCACTATTATTTGGATAATATAGTTAACGTAAACAACCAACCTCTAAACCACCATTTTTCTTTGTTTCCATTATTTTTTCCCATACAATCTAATGGTTTTTTTTTTCTATTTTTTATTTAAGCGTCCCAAAGGAATCATCTTCTAATGGCTTTTTAACTCATTGATATAAAAGTAAAAGTAAAATAGCATTGATAACCTTTTCAACAAAGAAAAATAACATTTATCTTTTTTTAATGGCTTCTAACTCATTGATAATCTTTTCAGGTGCCTTCAACATAGAAAAATAACACAAAGGTAAAATTAAATAAGATAAAAATAACATGATTTCTTTTAGTAGACTTGGGAATATTAGATCATTAATTACTTGTAAAGAATTAGGCATTGGATAAAAAATAAGTATTAAAAATTTAATTCTGATCACTATATACTTATGGATTAAACTAAATTCTCTCTCAGAGGGACCTAACTAAAGAGGGTTTTTTCAAAGTGATAGGTTTTCTAATTGATGTTATTTTTTGGTATAAACAAACTATTAATTATTGGTCAATATTAATTTTAACTTTTAATTTATTTATACTAATATATAAGCAAATGAGAAGGGCAATATAGTATTTTCACCTAAAACTCTTAAAATTAAGAGATGTGCAACTCTTATAGCACATGTTACAACTCACACAGCTTTCTTGAAATCCCCCCCCCCCCTCCCCCACAACCCTGTTCAAAATTCAAATATGGTTACTTCACATTCCCGATGTTCTTCTTAGAACGGATGCCGGTGCCCTAACACCTTAATCACTAATGCATTTTGAAGCTTTTTTATACATTCCGATAGAATCATCGACGCCGATCTCTCTTAGAGCGTACACATCTTCTCCGGCGTGGGTTTTGACGGCGAGAGATTTCGATTTGGTGGAGAGAAATCCGTCGACGATGAGATCTTGAAACACGGTGATGTAGAACATCACGCGGCGGCTCTCCGGCGAAGATTAGCGTCGGTGAAGGATGAATTGAAGAAGAATGACATCCACAAGGGTGTTATTGTGGCCTCTTTTAACACCTTCATCTTCTTTCATATGTACACACAATTCTCCCTCCATCCCCTCTGTTTCTCTCTAACGCACATTGATCATGAGTTGTACGCCTGCAGTCGCTGTGTGTCATGGAGGGGGTAGGTCAAAGAAACAGAATCTGTGCGTCGTCAGTTGTTAATCGTCGGTACGATGTTCGTTCCATCAGGTTTGTTGTTTCTTAATTACACGCATTTACGACCTAATTTCTCCTCTTCTCTGTTATTGTTTCGTTTGGTTTGGTTTCGTTTGGTGATTTCTTAATGCCTTTTATCAGGTACCTAATCTGCGTTCCTGATCCTGTATTTGACCTAACATCTTGATGTTTTTTGTCCTCATGTTTAATCTTTGGGGATATCTTCGTGTTTGATTTATTGATTACTAAAACTACAAATTCTAACAATTTATTTATTGGATTAGTAGTATACGAGTCATCTATGATTATCGTTATTATGCCTCAAGTATTCATATATTATATGGACTTCAACAGAGAACAAGTAGGGAATTAAGTATTCATAGATGACAAATGACAGATATTTTTGTGCCATGGGAAGCAAGCTTAAGACTACTGAACAATTCACACTTACGATTCATTTATACCGAGTTGGAATGATGTGAAGGTATTTTTATGTAATTGAATGAGTCTTACCAGTCATCCAATAAGTACTTCTTCTGATGTTTGATACTGCCTGTAATTTAGGTTCTCATGTTGAGTGATGATATTCGTCTTAATGGAATAGACTCTACGAATTTACCTGTTTCTACTTTCTACTTAGCAAAAGGTAGACTTTCTATTACATTCGATTCATTCAATGCTTAAAAGCTGTTCACCGTCGGTTTCAACTAATAAGTGTTTTATGTTTCATTGGTTGTAAATACATGATCAGATCAGCAACAAGATTGTCAAATCATTTTTAAACCGTTGTAGTTTATGTTGTTATCAAGTTACACCATCAGTTGCAAGGTCATCATCATCACAAGCTTTTAACATATCGAATCTTTTACAGGTTGCACGTGAATTTGAGGTTTTTGGTCAATGTAGCATGAAGAATAAAAAATGATCAGTGTGTTGATTTGATCTTTTTGGAGGTTAGTACCTTTGATTGAGTCAATGGATATTTCAATTATGCTGCCAAACCTTATTTCGGGGGGGTTATGTTGTTTGGTTAATGATCTTGCTCACCATTAAATCATTATCAAATCAAGTATTTACTTTTTTACTTGAAATCTTGGTTAATGCAGAGCTTTTGTGCAGGAAGGTAAATGCAGAGCTTTACCAATTGAAGCTTATGCAACCACACAGTGAAATGTGCATAATTTTTGGAAAGATTGAGGTTGGTGTTTAGTTGTTATGTATGTAGGACATGATTGAGCTTGAGGGAGGGGTTAAATTATCACCATGTTGGATGTTCATCAAGAGGGAGGTGAGCTGCCCATGACTGTTCACATGCCTGCTGTGAAAAAGGAGCTTACTTCTGATGCCATGAAAAGAATTAGTGACTGGTTTGCTTTCGGTTTTCTTCATCTTGCTTTCTAGATACTTACTTTGTGATGTTCATTTGGTGTGGTGATGATAGTTTTAATCTTTATTTAATTAATTTTCTCATGAGTCATCAGAAACAAGCAGACTTAACCAATATATCTATCTATATATAAGCAAATGAGAAGGGCAATATAGTCTTTTCACCTAAAACTCTTAAAACTAAGAGATGTGCAACTCTTATAGCACATGTTACAACTCACACAGCTTTCTTGAAGTCCCCCACCCCCCACCCACAACCCTGTTCAAAATTCAAATAGGGTTACTTCACATTCCCGATGTTCTTCTTAGAACGGATGCCGGTGCCTTAACACCTTAATCACCAATGAATTTTGAAGCTTTTTTATACATTCCGATAGAATCATCGACGCCGATCTCTCTTAGAGCGTACACATCTTCTCCGGCGGGGGTTTTGACGGCGAGAGATTTCGATTTGGTGGAGAGAAATCCGTCGACGATGAGATCTTGAAACACGGTGATGTAGAACATCACGCGGCGGCTC
The DNA here is from genome assembly GCA_024085815.1 of Flaveria linearis. Taxonomy (NCBI): domain Eukaryota; kingdom Viridiplantae; phylum Streptophyta; class Magnoliopsida; order Asterales; family Asteraceae; genus Flaveria; species Flaveria linearis. The sequence goes on from JABSNV010000452.1 coordinate 5,761, forward strand.
TCCGGCGAAGATTATCGTCGGTGAAGGACGAATTGAAGAAGAATGACATCCACAAGGTGTTATTCTGGCCTCTTTTAACACCTTCATCTTCTTTCATATGTACACACAATTCTCCCTCCATCCCCTCTGTTTCTCTCTAACGCACATTGATCATGAGTTGTACGCCTGCAGTCGCTGTGTGTCATGGAGGGGGTAGGTCAAAGAAACAGAATCTGTGCGTCGTCAGTTGTTAATCGTCGGTATGATGTTCGTTCCATCAGGTTGTGTTGTTTCTTAATTACACGCATTTACGACCTAATTTCTCCTCTTCTCTGTTATTGTAACGTTTGGTTTGGTTTCGTTTGGTGATTTCTTAATGCCTTTTATCAGGTACCTAATCTGCGTTCCTGATCCTGTATTTGACCTAACATCTTGACGTTTTTTGTCCTCATGTTTAATCTTTGGGGATATCTTCATGTTTGATTTATTGATTACTAAAACTACAAATTCTAACAATTTATTTATTGGATTAGTAGTATACGAGTCATCTATGATTATCGTTATTTATGCCTCAAGTATTCATTTATTATATGGACTTCAACAGAGAACAAGTAGGGAATTAAGTATTCATAGATGACAAATGACAGATATTTTTGTGCCATGGGAAGCAAGCTTAAGACTGCTGAACAATTCACACTTATGATTCATTTATACCGAGTTGGAATGATGTGAAGGTATTTTTATGTAATTGAATGAGTCTTACCAGTCATCCAATAAGTACTTCTTCTGATGTTTGATACTGCCTGTAATTTAGGTTCTCATGTTGAGTGATGATATTCGTCTTAATGGAATAGACTCTATGAATTTACCTGTTTCTACTTTCTACTTAGCAAAAGGTAGACTTTCTATTACATTCGATTCATTCAATGCTTAAAAGTTGTTCACCGTCGATTTCAACTAATAATGTGTTTATGTTTCATTGGTTGTAAATACATGATCAGATCAGCAACAAGATTGTCAAATCATTTTTAAACCGTTGTAGTTTATGTTGTTATCAAGTTACACCATCAGTTGCAAGGTCATCATCATCACAAGCTTTTAACATATCGAATCTTTTACAGGTTGCACGTGAATTTGAGGTTTATGGTCAATGTAGCAGGAAGAATAAAAATGATTAGTGTGTTGATTTGATCTTTTCGGAGGTTAGTACCTTTTGATTGAGTCAATGGATATTTCAATTACGCTGCCAAACCTTATTTCGGGGGGTTATGTTGTTTGGTTAATGATCTTACTCACCATTAAATAGTTTCAAATCAAGTATTTACTTTTTTACTTGAAATCTTGGTTAATGCAGAGCTTTTGTGTAGGAAGGTAAATGCAGAGCTTTACTAATGAAGCTTATGCAACCACATAGTGAAATGTGCATAATTTTTGGAAAGATTGAGGTTGGTGTTTAGTTGTTGTGTATGTAGGACATGATTGAGCTTGAGGGAGGGGTTTAATTATCACCATGTTGGATGTTCATCAAGAGGGAGGTGAGCTGCCCATGGCAGTTCACATGCCTGCTGTGAAAAAGGAGCTTACTTCTGATGCCATGAAAAGAATTAGTGACTAGTTTGCTTTCGGTTTTCTTCATCTTGCTTTCTAGATACTTACTTTGTGATGTTCATTTGGTGTTGGTGATGATAGTTTTAATCTTCATTTAATTAATTTGCTCATGAGTCATCACAAACAAGCAGACTTAACCAATATAATTTCACTTATAGCAAAGCTATTAGTAGGCTCAGGGGTGTGATAGGGGCAAACCTTACGCCTTTAGGCTGCTCATGAGAATTTACTAACATACGATAGAAACTAGAAAATAAGAATCATAGTTAGGAAGATAGAGGAGGATCTTTAAAGATCTTATCAATTTTATAAATTTGCAGGATTTCATCCCAAGATGTCCCAAGTGATGTCATTGTTTGTGTAGGAGGTGTTTCTTTTCCTATGCACAAGGTACACTGTTTCTATTCTTTTGTTATAACTAAAATTTATATATAACTTTTGTAAATAATGATTCAAAGTTTGTTTTGGAATATCAATAGAAGTAAACATATTTATTTTGTATGTCTGGTTTATATGGTCAGTCTGGTTGTGGGTCTAAAACTCAGTTCTTTAAGCGGTGTAGTTTCCTTTAGTCTCAAAGTGTGGTTATATAAAGAAACTGTTATCGGACACCAAAAATGCTGATCCTTCTGCCATCGAAATCCCTGATCTCCTGGGAGGAACAGAAGGATTTGAACTTGCAGCAAAGTTCTGTTATGGAACACGTTTAGATTTATGTATAGAAAACATTGCAATGGCAAGATGTGTGGCTGAATATCTTGAAATGACAGAAGAATACGTAGATGGAAACCTGGTATCAATAACTGAAGCATATATAAATGGAACAGGGCTTATAACCTTATCTGCTGCAGCTACCATTTTGCAGAAACTGTGAAATTAGTTGATCGATGTGTAGACACTATCGCGTGCATGGTGACTGAAAAGAGTCAAGTTACACTTGTTGATTGGTGGGCTGAAGACTTGATCACTCTTAGAATTGATATCTTTAAAAGGGTTCTTCTTGCATTAGTTTCAAGGGGATTCAAACAATTTGCACTCGGTCCAATTCTAATGCTTTACGCGCAAAAATGTCTTCGAGGTTTGGTAAGATACCTTGCTTGTATGTACATAGAACTTGACTGCGTTTTGTACTTTTGTTTATGAGCTACCACATTTATTTCCTATACATTGACAGTTTTGACCCTTAATGGGTCGATATAGATTGTGTTTTATTTCTAACAGTTTAAAAGAAATAAATTTAGCTAAAAGGGAACAAGTCAAAAGATTGAAACGATTGAAGAAGCCCAAAAAGTCTCATTATAGTGCATACAACCTCTTAAACAGTTTTATTTCCATGATTTAGATTAATACTATAATCATACATAACACATTAGCTAATAAACAAAATTAAGAAATGGATTAAAAGGTGTTCGTGTGTCCTTTAACCCAGCCTACTAAAATGACATGTTTCAAGCTAAACTTGTTTTGTTTTGACCCGTTGTCTAACCGGCTCAACCTGCATATGTGGTCATCTCTAGAATAGTCATTTTTGGGCATGATTATAGCCATTTTTAATGAGATAGGTTGAAAGAAGGAGGTTATATATTTCTATGCAGGTGACAAGTAGCAACTAAAATAGCCTTTTTATTTGAATGCTGGTACCCATGAATCCATGACAATAGATTTTTTTTACGAAAGTTGTTGAAAGATAGTTGTTTAAATGAATGATGCAAAGCTGATTTAAAAATGAAGCTTCCATGTTCTATGTTTTATATTTTATTGAACGGGTCAAATGGGTAATTTTTATGAGGGCTGCTGCTTATATGTATTTTGTTCTTGTGTTTTTTAGATTTTATTGGTTCCCATGATATAATGTTGCTTTTGTGTTAGATCCATATGAATTCTCATTTTGTGTTTTTTAGATTTTTATTGATTCACATGGTATTGGTATGATGTATTTGTACGATGTATTTAATTGTGGTTTCTATTTGCTTTCCAACATAGTTAAAGTTTTGATGAGTCTATTAGTATTTTTTAAGGTTATTGCTAATGTATTGGGAAAATAAGTGTTCTATACAACGTGTTGACCGGTTTGACCTAAATAGACTTGACACATACCAAATGTTGAAAGGGGGGGGGGTGTTATATAACGTACTATGTTTACGACTTGTATTTTCTTATTTGTATGCTCAGATATTTATTTTTAACGTACCATGTTTATGAAAAACATTTTCTTATTCGTGTGCTATTATTTAATTGAGTTTTATGATTCTCATAACATAAATAAACTATACAATAGAAGCCACACAAGAATTGTAAAATATCGTTGATGTCGCCGCCGCATCGCGCGGGTTCCTTACTAGTTATTAATAACAGGTCAGTCTAACTGTTTGTTAACCCCGTTAGTTTTTTAAAACGTATCATGTGACGTGTCATATAACATAGTTATACTTTATATATATATATATATCTCTGTGTGTGTGTGTGTATGTATGTATGTATGTATGTATGCATGCATGCATGCATGCATGCATGCATGCATGCAGGCATGGACGCATGGACGCATGCAGGCATGGACGCATGGACGCATGGAGGCATGGACGCATGGACGCATGGACGCATGGACGCAAGGATGCGCGGACGGGCGGACGCGCGGACGGGCGGACGCGCGGACGGGCGGACGCGCGGACGGGCGTACGCGCGGACGCGCGGACGGGCGGACGCGCGGACGGGCGGACGCGCGGACGGGCGGACGCGCGGACGCGCGGACGCGGACGGGCGGACGCGCGACGGGCGGACGCGCGGACGGGCGCACGCGATGACGCTTGGACGCGCGGACGCGCGGAGGCGCGGACACGCGGACGCGTGCGTGGACGCGTGTGCGGACGCGTTGATGCTAAGGGTTTAGAATGAGGTTTATCATGGTTAATTGGTTAAATTTAATGCATTTAATATGGTCAAGTGTAAGAGATTGTGTTGAACAAGTTAACTACGATGATATGATGTTTTGTAGGTTAAACGCAATCATTTGAGGAGTTTTGAAGAATGCACATGGATGATAATCAAATATCATGATAGATGAGATGAAAGAGAATTCAATTACGAGAATGTGGCCGCAAACGGGGAGGAAAACGGAGTCCGAACGAAGAAGTTATGAAGAAAACAAGAATCGGACAAAGTTGGTCGACCATGACCTACGGCGGAAACCTGACCTACGGCGCATCAGTTCAAGAAAAACAGAATGACCCTGGCATAACTTACGGTAGAAACATGACCTACGGTACTGGACACCCTGAAATCATTTATAAGTCGCGAAAATTAGGTTTTGGGAGATATCTTCCATTCTACACCTCCATAGTCGCCCCCTTTCGTCCCCAAGGCTTCCAAGAGGCTCCCGAGAGGCAATTTCAAGGCTTTTCAAGTGTTTCTAATCATTTGGTTTGATTCCTTAACGTTATATACGATGTTTAATTTTGATTTTGATTTGGTGTTCTTCATTACCATGTCTAGCTAATCTCCTAGTAATCTTCTTTGGGTAGTAAGGTTTATTACTATGATTTGTTCTTGATGATTCATGGTTGAGTTAATGTTTGAACACGGTAGTTTAAGCCGAGTACATTATTTGTTGGTTGAAAACTCTAAAATATGTGTGTTGCTTTCAATTCACTTGTTCCACTTTGATTGTTTTAGATTTCTTTTCATCTGGAAACGTTAATGTTGGATGGGATTGAGTATCACAAACATAGGATATGATTCGAGTAGTTCTTTAACAACAATCTTATCCAATCTATTGTTTTTACCCAAATTGACCCGTTAAGCTTATATGACTTTTATGAACACTCAAAGCAAATCTAAGTAGTAAACCTGAATCCGGAGAAGATTACCTATTTACATTATTGTTTGCAACTCAATTAATCATAAAGTTCGTTACTTTTCTCGATTAGTTATTTTTACTAAGTTTTTGTAATCAAGCAACAAACTTTTAGATTTAAACTACAAAACTTTCCACATATTACCTGTGGATCGACCCGACTTACCCTAGCTATCTTAGGTGAGTTTGGAATCTTATAAATTGTTTTTGATTAGGCTTGACAAACCGATATCAAAATGGCGTCGTTGCCGGGGAATTAGTGCGCAAAGTGTCAAGTTTAAATTTTTACTTGTTTTGCTTGTTTTATTTACTTTCTCTTCTTTGTTACGCTAGGTGTGCTTGTGTGTGCAGGTGACAGCTCCGTGCATGCGTACCCGGTACGCAAGGAACAAGTCCCCGTTAATTTTTGATCCTGAAGTTGAAAAGACCGCTCGAAGAAATCGAGCACAATCCCGTGCAAAAACTCAATCATCAAGAGCAGTCAAAGAGTGCAAGATGGAACACAACCCACCACCACCACCACTTAACCAAAATCCACCCAATGACCAACCGCCAAATCCACCAATTGATCAACCTCCACCAAACCAACCAAATGACCCATTACCCTACCCAAATTTGCAGCCACAAGCACAAAACCCAATTGCCCACAACCTACTACCTCAAAGACAAAATCCTTATCTTCAACCAAGGCAAAACCCCTACCAACATGGACCCCCAAGACAGAATATGAGACATCAAAGGGGGGTTAATAGGATCGAGGCCGAAGAGGATAGATTTGACAGATTGAGCATCCATACTTGGGATGATGACATAGATGGATGAAGTGATGGGAATGAAGATGAGTATGTTGAGGAGGATGTGCAATACAATGAACCTAATAACAACCAAGGCCGATACAGACATAATGAACAACCAAGGCAAGATAGGCAAAATCAGGGCCAAGTTCAAGGTAGAAGGCAAGGATTTCCTCGGGCAAATCGGAACCCCGGGCTTCAACCCTACCAAGCCATTGTACAAGGGGTTGATAGCCATTTTTGCCCTACCATAGCTGGAGCTTCATCACCCATAGTCAGGCCACAATTTAGAGGGAAGTCATTTGAGATTAGGTCCAATAGTCTGGTCATTCTTCCTGAGTTTCATGGACTGTCCAAGGAAGAACCCTATTTGCATCTGAACGAGTTTAGTGCCATTTGTGAGACTATTGGGGCACAAGGTTTTACACCCGAAGAAGTGATGTTAGTGCTATTTCAGTTCACATTGAAAGGAAATACGAAGAAGTGGTTTCATTCCCTACCTGCTGCCAGCATTTACACATGGGAGCAAATGCAGCAGGCATTCCTAGAGGAATACTATACACCACAGAAGACAAGTGAAGCTAGAACTGCCATTCGTACATTCAGTCAGAAACAAGATGAGCCATTCCATGAAGCTTGGACCATATTCAAGGAGTTGTTGAGAACTTGTCCACATCATGACATTCCTCAATGGGAGTTGATTTCTTCATTTTATGATGGGTTATCTGCTGAAGATGTAAGAGATGTGAATTCAACGAGTGCAGGAACCTTCATGACTAATACTGAGGATGATGATTGGGAGTTATTGGAACGGATGAGTATACATTCAAAAAGGCAAGCTCAGTCTCGGAGGAAATCAAGGAATGTGGTTGATGATTCGGATAGAAGGACTTCCAGGTTGGGTCAGTCATCAGGTAAGGCTACAGTAAAGGCTACAAGTTCTTTTACTATATGTCAGGGATGTGGTGAAGCTGGACACACTGCTAGAGATTGTCCAGAGTTTGATGAGGGGTTGGAAGAGGTGAATTATGTACAGGGTGATAGGCGACCATACAGTAACAACACCAATAATAATACTTATCATCCCGGTTTGAAGAATCACCCTAATTTAAGGTATGGTAACCCAGATAACCAGTTGAATCCAAATTTTCAAGGTCCTTCACATCAGCAATATCAGAACAGGTCAATGGGTCAGGGTAATCAATACAATCAAGGAAGTTACAACAGGGGTGGTCAAAGGAATTATCAGCATAACCAGGATCAGAGTGGATCAGGAGGAAATGCAGAGCCAACAAACAGGGAATTGTTGGAGTTCATGAAGGAGATGAAGAAATCCAACGAAGTTAAAGACAAGAGTGTTGAAGCTTTATCCAAACAAGTGGAGCAGTTGGCTGAGGAAGTTGCAATTCTGAAGAAAGCTCCAGGGAAACTTCCTAGTGATACTCAAAGAAACCCAACTCACAGCTCCTCTAATGCAGGACCATCAAGTAGCAGACATCCTTCAGTTAGCCAGGTAAGCATTCTTCGCTCAAGTAAGGTTTATGATAATAAAGTTGAACCTCCAGCACAATTCATTGAAGGAGTGGTGGAGGATGTCAATGAGGATGAGGATAGTGATTGTGAGATTGAACCCATCACACCTAAATCACCCAAGAAAGTAACTTTTTCAAATAAAATTGATCGGGTGATGGGGGAAGAATCAATTAGTGTTCAGGAAAAGGGTGTGGAGGCTAATACCATCCCATTTCCTAGGGCATTAATCGATCCGGGTAAAAAGGTTTTATCGGGAAAAAGGGGACCACAACAAGATGAGATGTGGGAAGTTTTTCAACAAGTCAAAGTTAATATCCCATTGCTTGAGGTAATTAAACAATCCACGTATGCAAAGTTTTTAAAAGATTTGTGTACTCAAAAGAGAAATGCAAAAATACCCAAGAAAATTGAAGTGTCTAATAATGTGAGTGCCATACTAGCAGGACAACGGTTCCACCCAAGCTTCTAGATCCAGGAGAGTCGGTGATATCCATTCAGGTAGGTGATTTTCACATATCACGGGGTTAGATCTGGGAGCTAGTGTGAGCATTCTCCCGGGCAGTTTATATGACCAATACGATTTTGGTCCATTACATAAAGCCCACACCACTGTGGTGTTAGCTGATAGAACACCCAGACTGCCTAGGGGAATGATCTTTGATGTTATTGTTAGGGTGGAAGACTTTTACTACCCGGTTGATTTCTTAGTTCTTGATTATGTGTCGGGAGAGTCAAATGATCAACAAACATTATACTAGGTCGTCCATTTTTGGCCACTTCCAACTCACTAATCAATTGTAGAACCGGGGTAGTTCATATGACTTTTGGAGATCAAAGGCAGTTAATAAACTCTTTTTCCCATACATTTAATCCTCTGGTCCATAGTGAATGCTCTTTGGTAGACACTATGGACAGGTGTGGTCTTCATGTCAATGAGGACAATATCACCGAGGCGTGTGTTTATTATGATAGGGATCAGGTGGAACTAACCAGTGAATTGGAGAAGGTTGAGCAAGAGATGGAAGTGATGGCAGTCAAGGAAGGTAGACCTACTTGGACCCATCAAGTGGAAAGCTTACCCGAGCATATCGACACCAAGCTACAACCATCATTAACATCGCCTCCTAAGTTGGAATTGAAAGAGCTTCCTAAGCACTTGAAGTATGCGTTTGTTGGAGAGAACAACACCCTTCCGGTGATTATTGCCTCCAACTTATCAGAGGAACATGAGAAGGCTTTGATGGAGGTATTAGTAAAGCATCGGGCTGCGATAGGATGGACAATAGCAGACTTGAGAGGAATCAGCCCATCTATTGTCATGCATAAAATCATCACCGAAGAAGGAGCAAAACCATCTCGAGATGCTCAGAGGCGATTGAACCCAAACATGAGGGAGGTAGTGAAGAAAGAGGTGCGGAAATGGTTGGATGCAGGTATTATCTTTCCTATCTCCGACAGTGAATGGGTCAGCCCAACGCAAACAGTACCAAAGAAAGCTGGCATCCAGATTGTTCAAGGCGCGGATGGTACGGAGTTAGCCACCCGGCCGGTAACCGGGTGGCGGATTTGCATCGATTACAGGAAGTTGAATGCTGCAACTTCTAAGGACCATTTCCCGTTACCTTTCATTGACCAAATTGTAGAAAAATTAGCGGGTCAGAAATATTATTGTTTTTTAGATAGATATTTAGGGTATAACCAAATCGCAATCCATCCAGATGATCAACATAAGACCACTTTCACTTGTCCGTATGGTACTTTCGCATTTAGGCGAATGCCATTTGGCTTGTGCAATGCCCCCGCCACCTTTCAAAGGTGCATGATGAGTATCTTTTCAGATATGGTGGGGGATTCTATGGAGATCTTCATGGATGACTTTTCAATATTTTTAACATCTTTTGAATCATGTTTAAATCAATTACAAAAAGTGTTAAAAAGATGTGTTGACTCGAACTTGGTCCGTAGTTGGGAAAAGAGCCATTTTATGGTTCAAGAAGGTATCGTGTTAGGACACGTTATCTCAAGTAGGGGGATAGAGGTTGATAAGGCAAAAGTGCAAGTCATATCCACTTTGCCACCACCAAAAAATATTAAAGGAATTAGATTATTTTTAGGACATGCAGGCTTTTACAGGCGTTTTATTAAAAATTTCAGTATGATAACAAAACCCTTGTGTAACTTGCTTCTAAAAGATGTCCCGTTTAACTTTGATGATGAGTGTTTACAAGCATTTAACATTTTAAAAGAAATGTTAGTGGAAGCCCCAATTTTACAATCACCGGATTGGTCACTTCCTTTTGAAATCATGTGTGACGCCAGTGATTTCGCAGTTGGGGCTGTGCTGGGTCAAAGAGTAGATAAGAAGCCGGTCGCTATTTACTATGCAAGTAAAATGCTTTCTGATGCTTAATTAAATTACACAACTACTGAAAAAGAGTTACTTGCGGTTGTCTATGCCTTAGATAAGTTTAGGTCGTATATTTGGGGTAGTAAGATTATTATATATTCGGATCATTCTGCTGTCAGGTATTTGATGGATAAAAAGGATGCCAAGCCTCGATTGATTAGGTGGATACTGTTATTGCAAGAGTTTAACTTAGAGATAAGAGATAAGAAGGGAAAGGAAAATGTCGTAGCTGACCATCTGTCGAGAATCATCCATAACCTGGATGAGCATGAGCTAGAAATCAATGAAACCTTCCCTGATGAGCAATTATTGTCTGTTTCTACATCTAATGATCCATGGTACGCTGACTTTGTCAATTATTGTGTTGCAGGTGCAATTCCTGAACATTGGTCAAAGTCGAAGAAGAAACATTTTGTGTCACGTACCAAACAATACTTTTGGGAAGATCCAGATTTGTTCAAGATAGGGGCTGACCAACTGATCAGACGATGTGTTCCGGATTCAGAGATACCGGATGTATTGTCTTTGGCGCATGCATCTGCATGTGGCGGTCATTTTAGTGGCCAGAAAACAGGGCATCGAGTGTTACAATGCGGGCTATTTTGGCCTACTATTTTTAAGGATGCTTTTGAGTTTGCAAAAACATGTACAGATTGCCAAAAGATGGGTAGTATCACCAAACGAAATGAGATGCCCATGCAACCAATCCTAGTAATCGACATCTTTGATATCTGGGGGATTGATTTCATGGGGCCCTTCCCCAACTCATTTGGAAATTTATATATCTTATTAGCGGTTGATTATGTGTCAAAGTGGGTCGAAGCCATTGCCACAAAGACCAATGACCATAGTGTTGTGTGCAAATTTGTTCAAACCAACATTTTCTGTCAATTTCGGGTGCCCCGTGTGATCATAAGTGATGGGGGATCATATTTCAAAAATTTTAATTTTGGTAAATTGCTTAAGCGATATGGTGTTGATCATAAGATTGCCACACCTTATCATCCACAAACAAGTGGCCAGGTGGAGGTGTCAAATCAACAAATCAAGGAGATTTTACAAAAGACAGTACGACCTGACCGCAAGGATTGGTCTAACAAATTGAATGACGCCTTGTGGGCATATCGTACTGCCTACAAAACACCGATTGGCACCACCCCTTACCGGTTGGTTTACGGAAAGGGTTGCCACTTGCCTTTAGAATTAGCTCATCGTGCATTATGGGCCATTAAAGAGGCTAACTTTGATTATGACACTGCAGGTAAACAGAGACGGCTAAGTTTAACAGAATTAGAGGAGTTACGGGAAGAAGCGTACGAGAATGCCTCAATTTACAAAGACAAAATGAAACGTGTGCACGATGCGAAATTAAGGTTGAAAAACTTTGAAGTGGGGAGTTTGGTGTGGTTATACAATTCCCACTTAAAGTTGTTCCCAGGTAAGTTAAAGAGCAAATGGACAGGTCCTTATAAAATCATACGGATAGGGAACTCGGGAGACATTGAGATCGAAGATTTCGACGACCACATACGACAAGTGGTGAACGGCCATCGATTAAAACCATATTTGCGACCAAACGACTTGAACGGGCCGGATAAGCAGATCGACGAGCTTTTATCGGTCACTATCCGGGTTTCTAACCCGGTCTGAGGCTGGAAGGAAAGATGAGTCGAGCTATAGCCTCTTAAACGTAGCGCTTCCGGGAGGCAACCCGTGTTTGTGAGTTTTTAGTTATTTTTATTCGTTTTCGTTACATTTCCGTCGTTTCATGTGTTTTGTTTTGTTTTGTTTTGTTTGTTTCGTTAAGCGATCGTAGCTCTTTTATCATCACTCAATCAGGTACGTTCCCTTTTACAAAACCGTGAGTCGAGGACGACTCGATTCAAAAAGTAGGGGTGGTGATTTAAAGCACATTTTACGATACTTAAATGATAATTTTATTATAGAGTTATGATCAATTTAGCTTAAGTTTATGTTAGTTTTGGGTTTGTTTAATTTTATTATAGGGATGGTGCTACGGCAGGTTCGAATGAAACAAAACAGAAAGGGCCCACCGTAGCTTACGATGGGCAGGAGTCCTACGGGGGAGCTGCGCAGAAAAAACACAAAAAAAAAACAAATTACCCCAAACCATAAGTTAAAAACAATAGCTGATCAAAACCCACTTCTCTTCATTTTTTTCATCTTCCTCATCAAACCCTCTCAAGAACACATAATCACCCCAAACCATAACTTTCTCGATTCTTAACCAAATCGAGCGGTTCTTGAGTCTAAATTGAGTAACTTTTCGAGAGGAACAAGAATCCAAGGTTAGTTTCTTCGAATTCCAACTCGTTTTTGGTAAATTTGCACGTGGGTCATGAACCCTAAAATTTTAAAGTTTGAATTTTTCACTTCCGGGTTGAAATTCTTGGTGCTAAAGTTCATAATAACCTCCTAAACCCACAAAGGTGTGATTTCTTGCCACATTGTATGAATGGATGAAGTGTGATTGTTTGGTTTAGTTGTTCACATGAGTTTCAGTATTTTGGTTGAATTGTGCATGATGAAAGTGGCTAATGGTTTGTATGAACGTATTTACAATAGGTACATCCCATGTTTGAGACAATGGTACTCCTTAAAAATGTAACCCAAACTTTGTTAGCTATGAATGTTATGATGGGATTAGGTTGATGGTTAATGTTGGCTTGTGATGTTAATTGTCATATGTTACTTTAGTGGTGGTCATTAAACATGTAAGTTCCAATTTAGTGGTGCATAAAGCGTAAAGTGGATCAATTGTTGTTGAGAAACTAATCTAATAAAAATAGTAAAGCATTATGCTAGTGCTAAGGTTTGAAGTTCGTTCTGTAACTCATTAAAAGTGCCTAATTCAATGATCATCCTAAGAGTAACCACCACTAATGGCATGCAATGAAGCAAGTGTGGGGACGTGGTTATTCCACACTTGTTTCGTTAGTTATATTGGTTGGTTGGACTAAGCGGTTCTTTTGATTGTTTATGGTTTAATGTGTGCAGATGGGACGATCTGGGAAAGAACAAGCTAGACCTTCAAAGAAAGCAAAGAAGGCAAATCCACCCTTGACAATCATGGATGAACCAAGGCCATTGCGAGAGGAAGTGATGATGGAGGACATACCTAAGTGGAAGGGTGGACCTTTGACAAAGTTTCACCCTAGATTTCAACCAAGTCTATGGGAAGAAAAGATGTCCAAAATGAGAGACAGAAAAGAAGCGTATTTGGTGGAAAGAGAGGTCCCTGAATCATTGTCTGCCCATCACCAGGTACATGAAAGATTTAAAAGACTGGGATGGCAAGCAGTGCTTAAGTGTTATGACCAAGAGGAAGACAAAGTATTTGCATCAGCAATAGATGAATGGGTTAGTACACTGTAGATGGAAGGGCCAAAGAACAGTCTGCAAATGAAACTGGTGGGATATTGCCGAGGGCAAAAGGTTACAATGTCCATGACCAACATAAAAAAGTTGGCACCATTTGATTCTCTGCCCACCAACCAATATGAATTTCCTGCTGAAGACAACCTGTGGAATAGACCGGACAACGGTCCATGGTGGGAGTTGATGAGAGATACAATTTTTAAACCCGGTAAAACCAACACAATGAAAAGGGTGGACTTGAAGAAGGAAGCAAGGTTGATTCAAACCATTGTAACCCAGAATGTGATGCCTCGCAGGGGGGACAAGGAATCGGTGCGGTTTTGTGATGTACCTGTTCTCTACTCTATCATGACAGGGGATCACAAAATGTCATTTTGCTACTTAGCCATGATGAACATTTGGCTGGCCCGTATCACTAAGGCTAAACAGATTATCCCCTACTGTAGGTTGATTCAAGCCTTATTCAAACACTTTAAGGTAATTGCTCATTCGGCATACGAAATACCAACGAGTTACATTATCAAGGACCTGGAACCATTCAATGTAGTTCTTATGGCTCGAGTAGGTTGGGAATGGAGTACAAATGATAGGTATGTAAGGTGGAAACATAAGAATGGGGAAAAGATTAAAGTGAAACGACTGGATGCAAGACCATTGGGATCAGGTGAGGAAAGTGAAGCTGACAGTGAGGATAGTGAAGATGAGGATGATTTGAATAACCCAAATGAGGAAGAGGAGCCAGTCATAAGACCCCCATACCCAATGCCTGATGACATGTGGGCTCGGGTGCAGGAGTATAGGCCAGAAGGATTTGGCATGTGGCCTACTTACAATCAAAACAATTGGGATTTACAACAACACAGCAGGTTGCAAGCGGCAGATGATGCTCAAGCAGTCATAGCAAATCAAAACCATTAGAATCGTGTTAATCTTGTGCATCAAGAAATTCAAGTCAACAATAACTGGGAGTCACATCAGCAGCTTGGTTATCATGAAGCTTACCACCGCGGAGAGTCGTTTGTACAAGCACCACCACCAATCAACTACCTCACTCTTCCACCCTATGATGGAGGGGAGAGGTTGCCGAGACCTGAGTGGCATCACTCGGAATGGATTGATCCGATACAATTTCAGCAACAACAGCTCGAGGTGTAGCAGTTTCATCAGCAACAGAGTGGAGAAGGAAGCAGTAGCGGACCACAAGGGGGTGCATTCCAGTTCAGTGAATGGATGGACGAGCTGAACAGTATATTTGGACAATGTCAGTCACGATACTTTGGGGGCAATCGCTGATCGTGATTGTTCCGATCGATCAGGTCCAATTGCTCTAATTTGCACTAGATTATCTTATGTGGTTGTGTGCTTAATTGTTTATGTTTTAGGTTGGTGGCAAGGACAATAGAACAATATGGGGGGTGGGTGGTGTTTGATGTCTGAACTCTTTATGTTATGTTTTAGGAAATAAGTAGCTTGTTTATGTTCATGTTTGTCTTGCATTGTGAGTCGAGTCAAAGAACCTTGATAACGTAGATGGGAAAGTCTAAAGGAGATTGAAAGGTTGAATTTTCTTGAAAAACCAATACATTGGGGACAATGTATCCCAAGTGTGGGGATGGGGGATTCATAGGTAGACACATATTTTGGAGAAATGGAAATTTGGACAAAATTTGAAAATTTTTAACGTTTTTCTCTAAAAATACTAATCATTGGTTAAGGTTCTTGGTCAGGGTTAATTCCCCAAAGGTTTCAACCCGGTCGGTTAATGGAAGTTGGAAAGGGAATGCCTAGCTAGGGGTGGCAAACCTTGGGTGTAGTAAACTTGCACATGTTATGTCGGTAGCCCGATCCCACCGTTTTCATATGTGAGAAGCCTATTATTTGATATTATTAGATATATTTGCTTGTTTGAGTGTGCAATGATGCAGTCTAATGGTAGAACTTGTGGAGCGCATGCATATTGAAGCTTGAAACCGGGATTCCCATTAAAATGATTGAGGCATTAGGATTAACCATAGGATATCCCCATAGGACCCACCTATTTAACGTTTAACCGTAGTAGCCAATTTTGAGCCTTCTCCCATTCATTTGTTTCACTAAACTTCTTAACCCACTAGCCTTTTGTATAGCCTATTCACTTATTTACCGATGTGATGGAACTTGAGTTAATTAATGGTAGTAGTATTAAGTTTGATTTGATATAATATTTTGAAGTTGTAGTTGAGGATTGTTAAGCATAATAAATCCCGTTATGTTTTGTTAAGTTTTATTCTTAAAAAAAAAGAAAAAAAAGAAGAAAAAAAGAAAAAAAATGGAAGGAAAAGAAAACTATGTCGAAATAGTGAAGTTGAAAGACGGAAGTATTAGACAAGAAAAAAATTATGCTTTGAAGTAAAGAGTAGTTAAAGGATTTGAAGTCGTTGAATAAAGTAATTAACTCAAGTTTTTCATCACTTTAGTCACTTATACCCTAAATTATCCTTACCCGAACCTAAGCCTAACATTACAACCTTTGAAAAGCCTTCATGATTGGTGTGCAATCTCGTGTTAGTGAGTGGAGATTTGATTGTTTTACAAGCCTATGCTCACTAGTTTTCATCATTGCTTGAGTGCTTCATAAATACCGGCACATCTTTGGTTGGGCCAGAATTTACACCGAGTGGAGGGTTTTATTGTGAGGGGTATGATATGTGCAAGGGAACCACCTAGAGTTTGAGAATCTTAGTTAGGCAGTCCAGCGGGTTAGAGGTTTGTGGCTGTTAACGGGTCATAGTTGCTAACTTGGGAATTAGGTATGCCCTTGAACCTTAATCAAGTTTGGTATGTGTGCGTTTATGTGCTCACCTAATTTTTGTTTGACTTGAATTCTTGATTTTTAAAAGCAACCTCGCCCGAGGACAAGTGAGAAACAAGTGCGGGGATGTGATGCTAGGGGTTTAGAATGAGGTTTATCATGGTTAATTGGTTAAATTTAATGCATTTAATATGGTCAAGTGTAAGAGATTGTGTTGAACAAGTTAACTACGATGATATGATGTTTTGTAGGTTAAACGCAATCATTCGAGGAGTTTTGAAGAATGCACATGGATGATAATCAAATATCATGATAGATGAGATGAAAGAGAATTCAATTACGAGAATGTGTCCGCAAACGGGGAGGAAAACGGAGTCCGAACGAAGAAGTTATGAAGAAAACAAGAATCGGACAAAGTTGGTCGACCATGACCTACGGCGGAAACCTGACCTACGGCGCATCAGTTCAAGAAAAACAGAATGACCCTGGCGTAACTTACGGCAGAAACATGACCTACGGTACTGGACACGCTGAAATCATTTATAAGTCGCGAAAATTAGGTTTTGGGAGATATCTTCCATTCTACACCTCCATAGTCGCCCCCTTTCGTCCCCAAGGCTTCCAAGAGGCTCCCGAGAGGCGATTTCAAGGCTTTTCAAGTGTTTCTAATCATTCGGTTTGATTCCTTAACGTTAGATACGATGTTTAATTTTGATTTTGATTTGGTGTTCTTCATTACCATGTCTAGCTAATCTCTTAGTAATCTTCTTTGGGTAGTAAGGTTTATTACTATGATTTGTTCTTGATGATTTGTGGTTGAGTTAATGTTTGAACATGGTAGTTTAAACCGAGTACATTATTTGTTGGTTGAAAACTCTAAAATATGTGTGTTGCTTTCAATTCACTTGTTCCACTTTGATTGTTTTAGATTTCTTTTCATCTGGAAACGTTAATGTTGGATGGGATTGAGTATCACAAACATAGGATATGATTCGAGTAGTTCTTTAACAACAGTCTTATTCAATCTATTGTTTTTACCCAAATTGACCCGTTAAGCTTATATGACTTTTATGAACACTCAAAGCAAATCTAAGTAGTAAACCTGAATCCGGAGAAGATTACCTATTTACATTATTGTTTGCAACTCAATTAATCATAAAGTTCGTTACTTTTCTCGATTAGTTATTTTTACTAAGTTTTTGTAATCAAGCTACAAACTTTTAGATTTAAACTACAAAACTTTCCACATATTCCCTGTGGATCGACCCGACTTACCCTAGCTATCTTAGGTGAGTTTGGAATCTTATAAATTATTTTTGATTAGGCTTGACAAACCGATATCACGCGTGCGTGGACGCGTGCGTGGACGCGTGCGTGGACGCGTGCGTGGACGCGTGCGTGGACGCATGTATGTATGCGTGTATGTGTGCGTGTATGTGTGCGTGTATGTGTGCGTGTATGTGTGCGTGTATGTATGCATGTATGTATGCATGTATGTATGTGTGTGTGTATATATACACACACACATACACACACACACATATATATATGTGTGTGTGTGTGTGTATGTATGTATGTATATATATACATATATATATATATATATATATATATATATATATATATATATATATATATATATATATGTGTGTATGTATGTATACGTACATACATATATATATATGTATATAAGTATATATACATACACACACACACACACACATATATACATACATATATAGATACATACGTACATGTATGTATCTATACACACACACACACATATATATATATATGTATAGGTACATACATATATGTATGTATGTTTCTATACATACATACATACATATAAATATATGTATGTATCTATATATATATATGTGTATATATACATACACACACACACACACACACATATATATATATATATATATATATATATATATATATATATATATATATATATATATATATATATGTATGTATGTATAGAGACATACATATATAGATACATACGTACATGTATGTATCTATACACACACACACACATATATATATATATATGTATAGGTACATACATATATGTATGTATGTTTCTATACATACATACATACATATAAATATATGTATGTATGTATAGATACATACATATATATATATGTATGTATCTATATATATATATATGTGTGTGTGTGTGTATGTATATATGCATATATATGTATATGTATGTATGTATATATACATACATACATATATATATGTATATATATACATACATATATATATATATGTATATATATATGTATGTATGTATGTATGTATGTATGTATGTATATGTACGTATATATACATATATATATACATACATTTATACATACATACATATATATGTGTGTATATATATATAGAGAGAGAGAGAGCGAGAGAGAGAGACACACACACATACATATATATAGGGTAGGGTTCGATCGTTAACCCTTTATTATTGCGATAACTATGTTAACTATTTAAGATCAATTAAAATCATTATTTTTTTTGTAATAACATCATTACACGTATACAAAAATATATTTTTTAATGTATAAGCGTAAATTCAAATGATTTGTAAGATGTTAAAGTTGAACTAAAGTGAATGCAATTCAAACTAAAAAACAAGATAAAAATTAAGTGGTTGTTATTATAAAAAACGCATACGATTATTTTCTGTTGTTTAAGGATTAATTAAACGGTAGTATACTAAAGATTGTGTCTACTAAAGGTTGCGTCTTTTGTTTGATTTAGATTCTATGAACATACTCACGTATTGTTAACCTAATGAAACCTTGGCACAAATTATGCCCTACCACACTAATAATCTAAAGGTGATTTGACACAAATTGCGGATTCACAATAATGTTGCCATAATTTTGAATTTCATACACGAGGTACCTACTATAATTGACTATTCAACAGCAATAAATCAAGGGCCCTTTATTTAGACACTTTCAAATTTTAAATCTATACCCCTGCACCCTATACGCCGCGTATGGGTCCATACGCAGCGTATAGGGTGGGTTGTTGATTTGACATTTTATACCTATACGTGGCTTATGACCCATACGTGGGTACCATATACACGGAGGAGCTATACGCTGCGTATGGGTCCATACGCGGCGTATAGCTTATATATTTTTTTAAATTTTTTGAGTTTTAATATATATATATATATTTAATATTGATATTTTAAAAGGTTAAAAGATATTTTGTTTTTTTTTAATTTTGATTTTTTTATTTTAATATATACATAATTTGAATTAAAATTATTTAAACAGTTTAATATTAAATAATACGAATACAATAATAAAATTAAAATTAAAATATACAATTCGCATATTACAAATTATGAATTAAAATAAATTTATATAAGCTGGGGCTTCTCGGTTATTGTTTATTATTGCGTTGTATTCCGAGATACGAATTCTATACATAATCTCCCGTTCTGCAGCACGTACGCTTCGGTTAAGAATCCAAAGATTACTTAATGTTGGCATCGGATAATCTACTTCTAACTTAACGTGGACGAAATGATTATTGTTGACATGAACAATCGACAGGACATGATGAGGCATGACAGTTTTCGGATCAGCCTATAATGGGAAAAATGTTTGACAACCATTATTGCATAATAAATAAAGAATAACCCCAAACTTTTGAGCAACCACTATTCCCGTATACGGCATTATCATCCAATGTTCTTCTGGTACAGGTTCCACACTTTGCCAATCGATGGTGTGACGTAATTCGTTATACTGTCCGGGGTACAAAGTATCGAAAATTTCTCTGTACTCGAATTCATGTCTGTCCAACTCTTCTAAAAGTTGTGTCCGCACATACATCCACTTATTTTCGTTAAACCCTAAGCCTAAAGCTATTGATCGAAAATCACAATTCCCATCGGATCGGACATCTCGTATACGTAAAATATACTGATGAAAGATTGATAGAATCCAATTTTTTAACATGTTTATATTGTTTAATTGGCGATCTCCGACAATCGATGAAAACTCATTAGTACACTGTGATACTTTAGAAGACGTTGAACGACTACGTTTCATGGCAGGCTTCTGAGGCTTTACAGCTGAACTTGTTCTTCCGGTAATGTGAGACGCAATAAACGAGCTATGTCTCGGCATGTCGCACGTACTTTGTTGAGTGTCATACTTTTGTTGTTGAACCTTTAATGTTGGACGACCGCGAATATCTGTTTAATAAAGTATAAATTAATATATAATTTGTTACTTTAATAGAAAAATGATAATAATGGAGCGTCTATTACCAGAATGTTCATATTTTTCCAGCCGACAAGCACAAGGCAAGCCACAACTAGTGAAAAGATGACAACCACATGTTGCATTTGCAGAGCACATCATATGAAATTTAGTGTTTTCGGCAACTAATAAATCAAGAACTTTGTGTGAAACCTTGCCTCTTAAGTAATCAAATAGCGGAAGTTTATGATGATTCATGATTTTAATTTTGCTTGTTTCAAAGCTTTCTTTTAAATTTACCTCTTGTGTGTTCACCAATTGATCTACAAACTCCACAAGTCTATCCAGTGAGCTATTTATTGATTTAAGATATATTTTTAAATTTGTATGCTGACTCTCCACCCTATTTGTTGTGTGTTGGCCAAAATTGCGGTTCGAGTTAGTCCAGGCTGATACAAACATTTCTTTGTACTCTCTAACCAGTTTTTGTTTATATATGACAATACTTTTGAAAATATAATAAAACATAATTAAATTATATATTGAACAATATTATATGTATGTATGTAATGAAAAACTTACTTTCTCGATTCGCTTCAACTAGTCGTTCGTAAAGAAGGTTATAGTTATACTCGTAAATCTCCGCCGTGGGAGACTCACACAAACGTGCCCATGCATATTTAAACATTCTCCAGTCATCTTTCGTAAAACTTTCTTTACAGTGTTTCGTGATATTTTCATCAATATGCCACCTGCATAAACACTTTGAAGCATTCGGAAACACTTTAACACATGCGTTCATTAAAGCGATATATTTGTCTGTTATTATGACGCGCGGCTCCATACACTTGTTTAGCGTATCTTTCAATCTATTAAGCACCCATTCAAAATTATCTTCCCGTTCTTTGCTAATAAACGCATGAGCAACACAAAATGTCTTGTGTGTGGAGGTCACACCAAAAAAACTTTGTTGTTTCACGTGTTCTATTTCTTTTGACACCTATACGTGGTGTATGGACCCATACGCCACGTATAGTGCACAAGCCTTGGGCGCATGACCACTATACGTGACGTATGGGTCCATACGCCACGTATAGTGCTCATGCGCCCAAGACTTAGCCTTTGTTCAGGCGCACGACCTTTGTTCAGGCGAATGAGCACTGTTTACGCGCATGACTTGGAAAGAAAATAGGGTTACGTGGGTCAACTATTTCTTCAAAATAATTTTTAGGTAAACTATAACTCTTATTCATTTATATACATACTTACGTACACATAAATGTCTTGATTACTTAATAATCATTTCAACTAACTCGGGTTCCACGGTATTAGTCGGTTACGATGAAAATCTTGAAAATTATTCAGTTTAACCGTAACCGACTAACACCGATGGAACCCGAGTCAGTTGAAACGATTCTTAAGTATCCAATTCAGATATATGTATATATGTATGTAAATACTTACTGAAGTAAGAATATATAGTATTACCGAGTAAATTATTTGCGAGAAGAAAATGTTGAACCACAAAACCCAAATTTCTTGCGATCTTGAATCTAACCATCAATCACAAACGATCAAATTTGCGAATTCGAACCTTTACGTTTTTTTTGTGAGTGCGCGAATGCGTTGCCTCCCTTTATATACACAACAAAAAAGGAACCTATACGCGGTGTATGGGTCCGTACGCCACGTATAGGTCGGTGTCATACATGACAAGTGGGTAGGTCCCCGACTGTTGCACCGACAGTTATACGCGGCGTATGGACCCATACGCCGCGTATAGCTACCTACTCGCTTTTCATGTACGACACCACCTATACGTGGCGAATGGACCTATACACCCCGTATAGGCCGCATACACCGGGCATAGGCCGCATATGGGTGCATAGGGGGGTGTCGATTTAAAATAGTGAGTGTCTATTTATTAGGACCTTTTAATATCAAATCGGCATTTAATTGTAACAAGTACAAGAAAGTTAATGAATTGAATAATAACAAAAGAGAATAAAACCTAGTCCTAATGTGATCACATGAGCATGTTTATCCAAATATGGTATGTTGAGTTGAAAGTGCGTGTCATTAAAGAGAATCCTTTTTAGACTTTAGCTATGTGTAATAGTTAGTATCAATTGGATAAACCTCACAATGAACATAATGATTTTGTGAAACTCACAGGACTCTTTTAATATTATAAACTCAAACAAATACTTGAACCAATAAATTAAAATACCCTACCCATCTATTTATATTAAAACTATAAAATAACACTTCTAGTTAGACTCAAACTAATAAACCAACTCAAACTAATAATAATATATTCTAAACATTATCCTAATAAAATTAAACTTTAAATAGATAAACTAATATTTATCAAGATTAACTCATCAGTAATGAATTAAGGCACATGTTGTCGGGCGCTAATGGGGGCGCAAGTCAAGTGCTTGCCACCTTGGTCGCGAACATCACAACTGAGTGACGCAAGTGGGGGCGTGATGGGTGGGGCGTGGGCAGGGTAGGGTAGTGGAGGAAAAAAGCCTTTGGCTCCAAGGGTGGAGAGAAAAGAGCCGTTAGGATCAATTATAATTCTTATTAAAGACTTATGTCGGTGGAGACCCCAAACCCTAAACCACCACCACCGCACCTCCAATCCCCCCACACCACCCAAATCGCAGCCCCATCACCACCAGATCCACCCAAATCTCCCACCTCTCACACCATGGCGTCGATTCGGAAGAAGACCACCGAAGGTGTCGGCGAGTTTGGTGTTGTACCTGACGAAGGAGATGAAGGAGTCGCTGCCGGATGCTGCAACGCATGTGAGCGATTGGGTGGGAGCGGCGTTTTTGCTTATGCTTCTCGGAGCTTTTCTCGCTGATGCGTATTTGGGCGTTTTCTCACCGTTATCGTCTCCTCCGTCGTCTACCTTGCGGTCAGTGCTTTCTGGTTTTCACTTTTCTTTGAACCCACATCGTCGTCTCGGGTTGTTTGAAATGTCGCTGTGTCGGCGGGTTTGGAGCTCCATGAGGAGCTTTCGGGCGATGGTGATGAGCAGCAGACGGAGAGTTTCTCCCCTGATTTGAAGATTTCCGTGGGGAATTTGCTTTGGTTTTGTTAATCTTATGGTGAATTTCATATTGGTGGGTGTTTATGTTCTGTGATATGGTGTGGAAAAAAGAAAACTTGATAAATCTTTTGATGCTGTTAACAAAAGCTTGGCATTTTGAAATTGAGTGCTAAAAGCTATAAGATGTAAGTGCATATGACAGTAGGTAAAGCTTAAGTGGAGTTCATCTTATTATCTTTCAGTTGGTTAATGGTTATTGAATATTATTCTTGTGATAGAGGGTGTTTTTTTGGGATATTGAAAGAGTAGTATGATTCATATCTTTCAGTTGGTTAATGGTTATTGAATATTATGTGTACATGTATGTATGATCTCTGTTTTTGTTAATTAAGTTTTGTTCTCAGAGTGGTCACTTGTAGTTTGACAAAAGGAATTTTGTTTCAAATCAGGCAACTGTTGGACCTTGTACCTTACCAAAACCAAGAGGTTGGAGTCCGGTGGAACAAAGCAAATAGACAAGGTCTGTTTATTTAAGTTACTATATGAATATGCAATCTGGTTTCTTATGCATGAGCAAAAATTTGAAGCAAAACTTGCATCACCTGCTGCCTGTTCAAAAACATGAACTAAAAGATGATTTGCATACTATCCGATTTCAGTTAAACTGTACATTTTTTACTGTTGGATACTTTCTCTGCTCGAGTAACAACCTTTTACCTTTTATTTTTTACAGTTGGAATGGTCTTGGCAACATGGCGTCCATTGAAGCAATGCGCCTTTTTGTAAAAATACTAGAGGTATACTCAACTTAGTATTCATTTTAAAAATTGGAAGATTTTGTTATATAACCTTAAATAATCGGTATTTGCTTATCCATTGGGCAGGAAGAAGACCCAGGATGGTATTCAAGGGCATCCAACTTTATCTCAGACCCGTTTGTAGATGTAGAGATGAATGTGAGTGTTCGAAATGTTTAGCTTCCTTTAAGCCATCTTGATTGTAAAATAAGATATGTTTGTTTATATGGTAAATTATGATCTAAATTGGAACATTATTCATCTGGTGTAGCATAATTTAAAGGTGGAGTTACCCACTAAGAATGAAATCACTTTGCCTGAAATGAAAACTATCCCAACTGAGAACGGGAATTCTATAGATAAAGATGTTACGGT
The DNA here is from genome assembly GCA_024085815.1 of Flaveria linearis. Taxonomy (NCBI): domain Eukaryota; kingdom Viridiplantae; phylum Streptophyta; class Magnoliopsida; order Asterales; family Asteraceae; genus Flaveria; species Flaveria linearis. The sequence goes on from JABSNV010000452.1 coordinate 30,605, forward strand.
GGAAGGAGTTGGTTCTGTTGGTGTGTATGACCAATGGGTTGCACCCCCAGTTTCTGGTCCACGTCCAAAGCCCCGATATGAGGTATTTTTTTCTTTCTGTCTTTTAATAAGACTTTATTGTTTCTTTTATCTTATTTTACCTTTTTTATACTGTCTTTTTTAATTAACAGCATGCAGCAGCTGTTGTTGATGATAAAATGTATATATTTGGTGGAAACCATAATGTACGATACCTAAATGATCTTCAGGTATGGGATATATGGTCAAAATAGGGGTATTCCTTTTTGTTGATCATTAATTTCTGTCTACACGATTCTTCTATTTTGTCCTTAAGGAAGGGTGGCTTAGATATTTGAATTGTGGTCTTGTGAAATGTTGTTAGACGGTTTAGTTAAACAGTTACAGCTGTATCTTATTCTTCCTGGTGTTAGTGTTTTTGTTCTCTTTTCAAAGTTTGTGTTTATACATATTTATATGTTGCTGCTTTTGATTCAGCTTAATTAGGTTTACTTTGGACCATGTTAATATTATTGACTTGCATCTCAATTCTTGTGAGGATTTGTTGCAGACACTTGATCTACGAAATTGGACATGGTCAAAGGTCGAAGTTAAAGCAAATTCTGAGGATCCAGTGAAAGTCGCTCCTTGTGCTGGGCATTCATTGGTCAGTACCGAAATCAGATTTTTCTATGGAACATAAATTGGGAATTATTCCTGAAAATGATTTTGCCAAATGTGATTTTTTGACCATTTTGTGGTCTAATATGATTAGATATTACATGTGTAGATACCATGGGAAGGAAATAAGCTTATATCAATTGCAGGGCACTCAAAGGATGCTTCTGAAGTTGTCAATGGTGTGTTTGAACTTGATCTCTGCTTTCATTTTTACCAATCAAGAATATCAAAAATCTAAATGAATTAAACTAATTTCTTTTTTGTTTTCTGTGATGGGCCTGAACACGGGTGGTATTGGTTGTGGGTCAAAAAGGGTGGTATTGGAAATGGGTAAAACCGGTTGGTATTTAATATGGGTCAAAACGGTTGGTATTTGATATGGGTCAAAACGGGTTGTTAATAGGTTACGGGTCAAAACAGGTCAAAACAGGTCAAAATGAGTGATAATGGTTATGGGTCGTAACTGTTGATATTGAGTATAAGTCAGCTTGGGTGATATTGGTTATGTGTCAAATGTGTGATATTAGCTATGGCTCAAACTGATTGATATTTGTTTTGGGTCAAAATAAGTGGAATTTGTTATGGATCAAACGGATGGTATTAGTTATGATTCAAAGCGGTTTTATTTGGTGTGGGTCAACATGTTTTTATATAGCTTATGTTTCAAATTATTAAGGAAGACCCGCAGCAACGCGCGGGCATCAATGCTAGTTTAAGATAATTTTCTTTTTCAAAGGCAAAAACTCGTGGTTGTGGATCAAGGCAAAAACTTTTTTTACTGGAGAATGTTTTGTCAAAAAACTTTTTTTCGTGATGGTCGTTTGTCAAAGAAGATGATTTCTTTACCCCCTGAGTTGTTGGCATGAAGAAGATGTCCAACACTCCAACCCCTTTTTGCTCAAGTGTCCTTTTGCGATAATCATATGGGCCCAACTGGGCTGTTGGTTGAAAATTGGAATAATAGAGGTTTTAAAGCATTCACATCCCATTCTCTAAAAATATGTGAGTAGAGTTTTTAAATTATATGATATGGTTTTGGGTGGTTGTGAGTGGAGGAGAGAGAAAATGTTACTGTTCATCTGTAAATTTGAAGATTCACTGTTCAACCCTTATAAATTTTTTAATATTTTTAAAAGTGATTGTGAGTGGAGGAGAGAGAAAAGATAATAATAAAGGTATTGAAAAATATTATTTAATTGAAAGGAGAGAGAAAAAACAATTGTTTTTAGTGTAAGTATAAGGATAAAAATAAAGAATGGGACATTTCTAATCTTGGCCTAACAACGGGTCCACAACTCACAACAAAAGTTGATGGATGCAATCCTTAAAGCGACTCACGTTACGGCGAATATAAAACTTACAATAATGCCTTACAAAAAAATAAAAATAAAAAATAAAACTTACAATAATTTTATTAATTTTATGTTAAATACTTTAATTTATCATCTAATTCTTTATTTTTACTCATTAAAATCTAAAAAACTAAAAAATATACAAAAAATAAAAATCCGGGCCGACCACCGATTTGGGACGAACAACCCCTCCAAAACAAATTGATGCGAGCCGGTTCGGTCACCCTCTAATTCCCGGTCGGACCGGTTGGACCGGCCGGGCAGTTCCAGTCTTCAAAACAATGGAAATAAGGAAGGGGTTTATGTTGCGTTCCCGAGTTTAATATACGAAAGAAAAGAAAAGAAGTGAAAGGAAATTAGCGAGAGAAAAGAAATTAGCGGGAGGTGGGCGAGGCGTCTAATGGTTTTGGGTGGGTGGCGGTTTGAGGTCAGTGGAGGCGGTGGTCAGAGGCCCGTGGGGGCGGCGTTAAGAGGCCAACGGCAGCCAGGGGTGGCCGGTTGCGGGGTTAAGGGAGTCAGTGGAATTTTAAATCCTTCAAATTTTGAAAGGATTTTGAAAAATTTCATTTGAAGAAATTGAAGGGAATTCATTCCAAATCCAATTCCAATTTCAATTCCTTTTCTCAATCAAACACATTAAGAATAGACTTCAAATTCCAATGTTTCACGAGTGTTTGAGATGGTTTAGCGTTTACTTTGAGGTTCTCGATGAAAGTTTTCCAAAGACGAGTAACGAGAGGCTGATATTGGAGCGGGAAGCGGGGCAGGGTGTGATGGATATTGTTGCTTGCGGGTCGGGGAATTCCATAGAGAGGCGGGAGCCGGCGGGGAGGTGGGGGAGTAGGGTTCGGGCTAGTGAGGAAGATTGTGATGATATGCGGGCATTGCTGAGGAGGTATAAGGAAGGGTGGTCGATGTTGATGTCGGAAACAAGTGGCTGGGTGTACGTAATCATTTTCTTTCGTTTTAGCTTTTATACATGATCATTTTATTATTGAATAATTAAATTAACTAGGTTTTTAACCCGCCGGGCGTTGCGACGGCAACGTATGCGTCATTATAAATTATAGATTGATTTTACTCGTTTTTAAGCTAAATTTACGTCACATAGCAGAGATAGGCCCGAAAGGACAAATCCAGCAACCCTCTAAATAAAACTTGAGAGGTTGAGATATGACAAAATATGTAAACCAAACCAAAAGATGACAACAAATAGGAAAAACTAATGCAAAGTATTTTAAAGTTAGGTGTAACTCATATAGACCAAAAAGGAACCTGTAGATGCAACATACACAATCAGGTGATAAGTTAACAACTTTTTAGATCAATTTTAAACATATAATATTGTAATCTTTATAAATAAAAAATCAGCGTCAAGTGCATCCATACTTTAAGAAACAACATACAACTTAATCTGTAGCATGTAGATGTCATATCACTTATGCAAAACAGAAAGAAGGAAACAAAAAGCTCTATATTCTTTCTTTTTGTTAATTTATACATTATAAATAAACAGTTAAATGTATTTTTACTATTGTTAAGAAGAACACATGCTCCTATCAAACATGTAAACTTACTTCTGCAAGAAAAACACGTGCTAACTGTAAGCTTGGTTCTAAGGTCTCTAGCACAACCTGCAGCTTTTGTTTAGTTCAAAAATCAAAGGCATTATGTATGAATATATGACGTGTAACATAGGACAAATGATTGGAATTCTGATCTTATTTTTCAACCTTTTCTTAATTTTGAATATTGGTAACAGAAGAAATTCCAAGAACATTGGGTACCTCTGATCAGCTATTGATCATAACAACAAATACTTGATTTTAGTCATAGTAATTAATGCAACATCCATACCTAACCAAGACATCCTTTGGTAGCAAACTGCTGTAAAAATATTAAACACACTTTATAATAGACATAGGCATGACATCCCTTGGTTGCAAACTGCTGTAAAAATATTAAATATCCTTTATAATAGACATAGGCATAATTCATATGAGGCTCAGATCTGTAAATAATAAAACAGAAATAAATCCACCATTGTTGCAAAATCTTCCAGTTGCAGTGTGAGAGAATCGATTGTTCTGCTCAGAAAACTAACCGGATTGCCATGCCAATATGGGGATAATCTCAGACTTGGTTAATCATCAGAGCCTTGAGTTCAGACTTAATTAATCATCATTAGCTCTCAAGCTGAGCATGTTGCATAATCAAGCCTGACCATATCAGTGTGGAAAGACCGGAAAATGACACGCGCAAACCACCAGCTCTAGTGAAGCATTATAGATGTTGCATCAGCATTTGTAAAGTTACCATATTGGACACCAACGTTGTTATTTCAAGAGTATAAACGGATGATAAACCACAACAAAAGTACTTTGAATGATCTATCAACAATCTTAGTAGAGTTGAAATATAAGAGTTAATTAATGCCAACATTACTAAAAATTGCTTCACAAAGTCACACAAATAAAGAAGAAAAGCCACTGCTTCTTTACTTCCAAAATTATTAACATTAACATATAGGTTAATATCTAAATCTAAATCAAATATATTAAACTATCAAAAAATAAGGTAGCAAAATATATCTACCAATCACCAATTTATTAATTTAATATCCACGAAGATGTTACTTGGTCTTGTCTAAAAACAATCATGGGCCGACGTATAGTACCTGGCTTTCAACGCCCTAATTTAAATTTGTAAAATAAGGTCAACCCATGGGCCTTGTATTTGAAGATTTCGTTATTTGTGGGGCCATCATCCATGGCCCATGGGGTAGTACTTAGTGGGCTTTTCAGCTTAAAGAAAATCTGAAAACGATCTACTGAATTTGTAAACCTTTTCCGGAGTCCATTCCATAAGGACCATAACTAGAGGTGCACAAAAGAACCGGGTTCAAAACCCGAACCGCCGAACCGACCCGGACCCGAACCGGTTCGGAACCGGTATGCCCCCAACCCGGTTCCAACCCGAAAAAACCCGCCGGTTTTGAACCGGTTTTGAAGTTTCCAGCCCAAACCGGTTTGGACCCGGTTTTTCCCCGAACCGGTTTCGAACCCGGTCCAAAAAAACCGGTTTGGAACCGGTTTCGACCGTTTTTTTTTTTTACCGTTAGAAAACGGCTATTTGACCGTTTGAGGCTATTTTGTGACTGTTTTTTGGACTTTTTTTGGACCATTTTGCCCTTATATGATAGTATAAATAGGTAGTGGGTGTTATGGTTTAGTCACAACACTCAAAACTTTCAAAACGCTCAAAAACGTGCTTAAAAACGCAAAAACGCTCCTCACTCTCAACTTTCTATTCTCTCAATCTTTGAATTATGGCTTCTGAATCTTCTGTTCCAACCGGTGGATCCACAAGTGCCGCTACCGTTGTTAGAATTCTTTCAACAACGCGAAACCAAGAGATTTGGTGTAATTTCGACTTATGCGAAATGTCGAATGGTCAACATAAAGCTCGATGCAAGGCTTGTGGTTCGTTTTTCAAGTCGGATTCAAACTCGACTTTGAGAAATCATATGACCAAATGGTGCAAGTCTTTGAAAAGTACACCGAGTCAAGGGCAAACATCAATCGGAAACGATGGTGGTTTATGGAACTTCAACGTCGATATGGTTCGAGACAGAATGGCAAAGTTTGTAATTCAAGAAGGATTACCGTTCGATCACTTCGACAACCCTCGGTTAACAAAATTGATTCAAGAAACTCTTCAACCACGCTACACTCACGTAAGTCGCACCACTCTTAGACGTGATTGTTTAAATCTTTGGAAACAAGCAAAAAATGATTTAAAGGTTTTATTTGAAAATTTACAAACCGGTGTGAACTTAACTACCGACGTTTGGTCCGCCCCACACGGTTTACCGGAATCGTACCTTTGCGTCACGGCCCATTGGATAGATCCAAGTTCGTGGCAAATGATGAAACGTACGATTGCGTTTGAATTATTTGGATATCCGCATACCGGTGAAAATCTTTTTCAAATTTTAGACTATGTAATCAAAACGTATAAATTAGAAAACAAAATTTTTTCAATGTCATTTGATAACGCCTCGAACAACACATCCGCCGTTGAAAAATTGAAAATAAAATATAAACCGGTTTGTGACGGCGTATTTTTTCATTCACGATGTGTTGCACATATTATTAATTTAGTTGTGCAAGATGGTCTTGGCGTTCCTGAAGTGGAAGATTTTAAAACGTCTTTCAAAAACATGTTACGTGACGTTTTTAAAACTAGTAGAAAAAGGTATGTTAATTATAGAAAAATGTGTCACGATATGAATTACATTTGTTTAGGACCAAATTGGGATGTCCCGACTAGATGGAATTCGACTTGGAAAATGTTTAATAGTGCTTTACGTAAAAAAGAAACGCTTCATGTTTTCCACGATGGTCTTGCGATGCGGGGTCGGGTTGTTCCGTTTCCGTTAGAGGGTTGGGAATATATTCAAGAAATAACTCAATTTTTAGAGCTTTTTAAAAACGCAACTACAAAATTGGCGGGGGTTTATTATCCGACAAGTTGTCTAACGCTTCATCAAATTTATTTAATGACCCATAAATTAAGTGAATATGAAGAAAGAAACGAAATGTTTTCGGCAATGGTAGCGCCGATGAAAGAAAAATTTAAAAAATATTTCATTGAACTACCCCCGGTTTTTACGTGTTCCGCCGCACTCGACCCGTGTTTAAATGTTTCGGGGGTAGAAACTTTAATAGATGAGATAACTTATGATTTAGATTTACATGATTATGATCCATTTTTTAATGTTAATACAAAACAAATATTTAATGAAACTTTTAAAAAATTGTTTAATGTTTATGTTGAAAAATATGGTGCAACATCAAACATCCACCGACAATCGAACGTGGAATCGAGTTCGTCGAGCTCAAGTAGAGACCCGATGATTAGTTTATACAACACTTTGAGAAATGAAAACAGTAAACGTCAAAGGGGTAACACCCCAAGTAGCGAACTCGGGAGATATATGGGAACCGATTTTTTAGCCACTATGTCTCCCGATGAATTTTTGAAATTTGATATTCTGACATGGTGGAAAGGAAAGGAATCACAATTTCCGGTCCTATCCGCCATTGCACGTGATTTACTAACCGTCCAAGCTTCCACGGTAGCTTCGGAGTCTGCATTTTCTGTTAGTGGCAGGGTTTTATCGATTAGAAGAACAAGGTTAACTCCAACATCGCTAGAGATGTGTATTTGTTTAAAGGACCACTTAGATGCGGCCGAACGAAGACAACACATATCAAACCTTGAAGAAGAAACACCGATTGAAGAAGAAATACACGAGCACGAGGTACAAACCGGACGATCCTCACCGCTATCCGACGAAGAACTCGCTTATGATTTGTCTCAACGCATTGGCACACAAACCGACGAAGACAATTAGATTAGACAAACTTGTATTCGTAATATGTATATTTTGTTTTCTTTGGTTTAATTTTAATGTAATTTTTATTGTTTATTTTTCGTAATGAATTAATTATTTACTTTTATAAATTAATGTAATTTTTATTGTTTTCTTTAGAAAAACTCGAGTATGATTTTTAATTGTTTACTTATTAAAATGAAAATAAAAACGTTGAGACAATCGTATATAATTAATCTACTCTAATAAAATAAAAACGAAAATAAAACGCGTACAATCGTATATAATTGTTTGTATAAAACTCGTATTAATTGTTTACTTATTAAAATGAAAATAAAAACGCGTCCAATCGTATATAATTAATCTACTCTAATAATTTTTAATTAATCAAAATTTGTAATTAATTTGTATATAATTTTAATTAGAAGGTAAAAAAAAAAAAAAAAACCGGGTTTTCCAAACCGGGTCTTAGACCCGACCCGGTTCGGTTCCAACCCGAACCGGTTCCAACCGGGTTGGGTTTGATGGGGTTGAAAACCGGTTCCGACCCGAACCGGTTCTTGGTCAAAAACCGGGCTCCAAATCGTTGAACGAACCCGAACCGGGTCCAACCCGACCCGGGTTCAAAAAAAAAACCGGTTTGTGCACCTCTAACCATAACTCCACATGATAAAAGTGTAAACCTGAAAGAGATTCAAATACAAAATGTATTTTTATTACAAAGTGTAAGATGACATAATAAGTCAAAAAATGTCATAATAAAAATTATATCTCACAATCTAAATCGAATTTCAAAAAGTAATTCCGAGCTTTTGTTCCCCTAGCCGTCTTCACTAAGAAAATAAAAATAAACGAAAAATTAAAAAAAATAATTTTTTTTATTGTGTCATTTATAAAAGATACAATGATGTCATTGTGTAATTATGAAAGACACAATGGCGTCATTGTGTCATAAAAACACAGAATGAAGTTTTTTTTTATATTTTTTTTCTGAAAGAAGACGACGAGAGGAACAGAGATTCCGAAGTACTTTTTGAAATTCGATTTATATTGTGAGATATAATTTTTTTGTGACTTTTTTAGCCTCATTGTGTATTCTCACACTTTGTAATAAAAATACACTTTGTAAAATAAACTCATCCAAATATAATTATGGCTTTTACTTAATTTAATTAAGTATAATGCTTTTAAACGTATGTATTTATTTGTTTACATCAAATTTTTGTCTTTCTTATTTTATCTAACCTTATACTTCCAATGATGGAACCTCACCACTTCTGTGAGGGTAACAACAATAAATTTATTGTTTTATTGACGTATTTTATTTTAAAATTACACAATCAAATTTTGTTAGTCCAGGAGCACTTGAATCAATCAAATAACATGAAGATTTGGATCAAAATGATAAAATATCAAGAACTTGGATGAACACCAAGAACACACTCAAAACCCCTTGTTTGATCCAAAATGTGATTACAAAATAATCTGAAAATTGGAAACCCTAATCACATAGCTCATTCAAGCTCTTTTCCCTAATTGTCATACTTTACTATTTATAGTAAATGACAATTTACTAATGACACTTAGGACCCTAAACTATGACAATTAGAAATTATAATTAAAACCTAAAATGTCTAAAAACAAGATAAAATATATTTTGTTCACATAAAATATATTTATTAACAATAAACATCCTAGACGAATATATCTTCAACGTCTTGTCTCTAATCTTCGTCCCGAACGTGAAGTTTGACTTTTGTTGACTTTGACTGTGACGTTGACTTTTGTTGACTTTGACCGTGACGTTGACTTTTGTTGACTTTGACTGTGCTGATAATATTAGACTATCTTTCAGACCCAACAATATTCCCCCTTAGTCTACTATTATCAACGTCTTTCATCGTGATCAGCACCGATAAATCAACTGAACTTGATCTTCAATTTGGTAAGCTTCAGTCTCAATGTTAAGGTCCAACAATATTCCCCCTAGACTGATGCTTCTCAAACTTCGTTGCTGAAGATCTTTATCTCACAAGTTCCTACTTTTTCTATGTTCCCCCTTATCGTGTGCATCCTCTTAGTTATAACGAATACCGCTTTCTTAAATCTCTGAGTGCTTCAGAAGATGTAGGAGGAGGTTCCTAGCTCGGTATCTTCTGTAAATTTGAGGAACAGGATCCCTGGTCTGGTTCATTGCTCATGTGATGATCGGCCATCACTTGTAGCAAAATCTGCAAGACAATCACAAACACATTCTCGACATTTCTAATTAGATCATTTCAACAAAACAAATAATCCCGTGTTTATCTGTTTATGAAAACAAGCGAACCCGTGTTCGTTTGTGTGTGCAATTTCCCGTGAAATGCATGAAAATGATAAAATTGTAACAGTATAATATGGAAGACCTAAAATAATTTTGAAATGACAATTTATTATATTTTATTATATATATATATATATATATATATATATATATATATATTTTCAATTTTAATTAATTTTTTTTTAATTTTATATATCTATTAATTTTTTTTTATAACCAAGAACTGAATTGATCATGAGATCACATTCTCAAAATATACTTTAGCATAAAGATGAAATTAATCATCGACAAGCAATGAGATCATACTGATAACTGAATCCAATCACAGTCTTTGAATGATTTTGAAATTCTCAAACAGATCAATAATGATTACTGATATGTTTGTCCACTTAAACCCATGCCCTATCTTTTTCAACAAGCATCAGATGATTTGTTAAGGTTCGATTAAGCACTTTAGAATGCTAGGACCCCACAATCATTTGGCAAAAACCCTCACCCAACCTCAGGATTTCTTGAATTTTGTTATGATCTTTATAGAACAAGGCTTGTGCATGAGTGTGTAAGTGATTATCAACAGAATATTGTATTCTGTGATGAATTCATCATTTAGATGATTTGACACAACTTAGATTAAAATGATGAGAGCTCCAGGTCTATACTCACGTATAACAAAGGAGATAACCATTTAATCATGTGCCGATGAGAGCTCCAGGTCAGTACTATCGTACAGCAAAGGAGATCATCACTCCAGGTCAGTACTTCCGTACAGCAGAGGAGATTAGCACAAACACAAGACACATAAATACACCAAACATGGCAAAGAGATAGAGATATAGCTTATATGATTTGCATCATGGTGGGCGAAAGATCAATTCTCAATCCAATTTTTGTCGGGACTCAGTTTTCGTGCAGGCCAAAATGATTGCGTAAATCCAGACATCCTTAAGCATATATTTTAATTTAAATCATCATGCTGCTATCTACTTTATTCTTCAGGCTGAGTCTACCAAGCATATCACTAAAGCATCTGATTGTTTTTCTATTATTTGCAATTAAAATTAAGATGCGAATCAGATAACAATATCAGTTACTATCATTTCTCATTTTAAAATGCAAGTCATGCAAGGACAAGTATTGCATGAAGATATACAATCACTTCTCAGTCATCTCGAATCAAGTTCCAAGTTCTTTTTTTTTATTTCATTTTATTTTATATAATTTTGATATACTCTTCCCCTAAATTTTTATTTTAGCAAACCTATTTTTGTTTATATTTTTTTTTGTTTTTTTTTAATTTTTTTTAAACTGTACAAAAATAGAAATTTACCAAAGAAGGTCTTCCAAACTACACTGATATCTAGATAAGGAATGAATTCTTAAGAAATGTGCAAAGATGGTGAAGTGAGAACTGTGATTGTGCAAATAAAAATCCAGATTGTGGATAAAATACCATGACCTTAACCTGTTTGTTCCGTCTCAAATTTGAATTATGAACAATCCCTGTCAGTAAACCGGATTACTAGCAGTCCTCCTGAATTGTTCCTGCACTCATAAACAGATTAGTTAGAAAGGGGAACCCAGGCCATCGAAGTCCTGGGAGTTCCTTTTTCATCAATATAAGTTACAAGCTTCTGCACACAACCATTTAAACAATCGGGGATTACTGTATCTTTCTTTTTAATTTGCCAAATTTGTTTCGGTTCAAATAACTTGGATTTGAATGAATTAAATTTGGAAATCATTTTCTGTTTAAGACTAGAAGGAAAAGAATTTGGTGTTGAAGCTTTGGTCATTTTCATCTTTGTATCATGTGAAACCGGCTTCACATGAAAAGGTTTGGAGGGAGGGTTTTTCATCCAACCATTCAAAGATGTATGTTGTTTACCTCTTGATCCAGAGAAGCAACCCGTGTTGCCTTTACCGTCTGGAGCATTCCTTTGAACCTGAGGACACTTCTTTAGCACGTGACCTTCTTTTCCACATCTAAAACAAGCCTTGAAAGGCTTTTGGTTATTTGTAGTCCCGTGGACATCAGGAGAGGATGGATCCTCCTTTGAGGTTGTTGCAGCTTGTTGACAACATTGAATCTTCGTCTTTTGGATATCAGGAGAGTGAACCTTTTGAGGCTTTGTTGACTTAGATTTTAAACTGATCTGTGACTTGAAGTGTGATGTTTGAGGAGATGAAATCGGAGCATTCTCCCAAGAACCCTTTTGCACGATTGGTGACTTGGCACACTTTGAGGTAGATTTGTGACAAGCTTGATGGATAGCAGATAAAGATGGTGAGTGCTTCTGCTGAGTTTTGGAGGAACTACTGATTTGTTTAGCAGTTGGGAATGAGATCCGGATAGGTCTTGATTCAGCTTTTGGAAGCTTTTGAGACTTGACAATTTCAGGTGACATATTGATCTCTGAATCTCCGAGACTTTCCTTTGTCTTTGATTCGTCATCTAAACTTGTCCAGTCTTCAATAGGCACCTCTACTTTCAGTGGATCTTGATTAACAGGATTTGGATGTGTTGTTGTTGTTGTAGCTTGATGATTAGGATATTCCTGAACAATCTCTTCTTTCACACTCCTGACAGGCTCATAAGTAGAAATTTCACCTGCTTTAAACTTATCAAAGAAGTTAGAAGAAACAACTATTACAGGTTTGCAAACAACAGGAACTGAACAATCACTAGCTTGACTGTCAGCATCCGGTTTACTGTATCCCATACCAGTCGGAGAATCATAATCATCTCGTACCTCTTTAAGGTTAACCCCTTCTAATCCTGCATGCAGACTATTAGTATCCTTCTGAATAATCTCTTGAATCAACTCATTTGTAGGATGAGGAGTGGGTGTAGGAGAATAACAGAAAGTAGTAGGTGGAGGATAAACATATGCATTATCCTTATGACCCAAACCGGTCTTGATTTTAGCCCCCCGTTGTCTTTTGCATAATTCCTCCTGTTTCATACCCGAAAGAGTCCATTTTTCCAACTTATTTTTAAGTTTTCTTGTTTCAAACTCAGCAAATGTAACTTGCTCAGTCAAGTAATTGACTTCACAGTTCTTTTCCAAAAGAGTTCTTTTCAAATGTTCGTTTTCTTTCAAAGCTTCTCTCAATTTCATGAAATATTTTGATTCATTCATTTTAAGCTCTTTGTTATTTCGTTTCAATTCATTTTCATTTTCTATTAACAACCTATTAGCCTTGTATATTCCAACTAAACGGATTTTGCATGCGGAGGAACACATGTCTTCAACAATATCATAAGGAAGACCCATTACCATTTTTTCTACCGCGAGAGCACGATCGCATTGGCAATAAGGAGTGTTCCTTTTGTACTCCTCCACAGCTGCTTTCTTGGCTTCTTCAATCATTGTTTCCATCTTCATTTTTGTCTGCTCAGCTTCACAACCCTCAGCTCTTGTACCCTCAGCAGCATACATAGCTTCCTTAACGACAACCTGTTTCTCAGCAATATCCCTAGGCACCTGCCCAACTGTTTCCTTCTGAACCACAGCTTCACATACCAAACCAGTTTGAACAACAACTTTTCCAACCAGCTTCTCACCAATCTCACAATCCTTGACCTTTTGAACTTCACACGGGCTTGACCAGACATTATCAGCGGTAGCTTCTCCATGAGCTTCACACCAGAATTCTTTGAATGGATCAAAGTTTTTAATGAAGTCATCATCACTTTCAATCACTTCAGCAACCAAAGTGTGATTGATTTCTTTTTCTGATTCCTTGATTTCAGCGCTTCGATCAAAGTTGATGAGTAGTGTTGTTTCATTCTTAGTATCTGCAAAACAGTCAAACCGACTTTGTGCCATTGTGAGATTATCTGATTTAAGGTCTTCTGAAGATGACATTTTTAAACAATTAAACGACCCAAAAATATTTTTCCCAAAAATTTTAAAATAGTTCTCCCCCGGGAAAAATATATTCTTAAATGTCACGCTAGAAAAAAATCTTAGCTTTTTTTTTTTTTTTTAATAAATCTTTTAAAAACGTTGAAAATTTCTTTATCGGGATGAAAGCAATTAATCCCAATTTGTTAATTTTCTGTGATTTTTATTTTATAAGCCCAGACCTTTGTTTTATAAATTCAGCCCAATTTAATAAACCCAATTAAAAACCAGCCCAATGATAGTTAACCCAATACCAATAAAAACCCTAAATCACTTCTCAAAAACTCAAAAGCTCCATACTGTTTCAAAACTCAAAACTCACTTGTAGATCTATTCTTTTGAAACTCTCCTAAACACAAATCTCAAACTCCCTCAAACTCAAAGTCTCTGCCTCTCTCTCTCCGTATCCATTCAATCTTTCTCTCTAAATCAACACACACTAATAACTCTTTCTCTGTGTAACAGACAACTCTTCTCTCTCTACTCTCTTCTTCTTTAAACCACACCTTCTTTCCCAAACAACAACAATATTATTATTCTTCTTCTTACACCTTCAATTCCCACACAGCAACCACCACCTACACCATGAACACCGACTCCAACAACCTCACCGACGCCACCAGCTTCCCAAAAACCCCAACTTTCTCCGGTGCAGCAGATCCACGGGGTGCAGCAGATCCACGGGGTGCAGCAGCCGGACCTTCTCCGGTGACTTCTTCAACCAAAAACCCCAACTTTCTTCTACCTTTCTTTTCTTTTTTTTTTTGGTTCGATAGGGGTCGGGAGGTGTTCTCGAGGGGTAGGTGGCCGACGTGGGTAAGGATTGGTGGTGGATATGAGCGGCTACAGGTGGGTTGTGGTTGGCTATGGTCGCAGCGGTGGTGGTTATGGGGTTTCGGTCGGAGATGGTTAGAGTGGTGGTGGGTATGTGACCGACGTGGTCAGGGTTTGTGGTGAGGAAGTGTGGGTTTCTGTTGATTAGGTCGATTATGGGAGAGGGTTTGAGAGATGGGATGAGTTTGCGAATTTAGGGTTCTAATGGGGTTGATTTGTTGGTGATGGCTAAAGAGATGGTGGTGATGAGGGGGTCTATGTGGTGGTGGTGATTTGGGGCTGGGATGGTGGAGTGTACCAGACGGTGGCGGAGATGCGGCGGAGGAGTTGGTGGGGCGGTGGAATACGATGGTGGTGGGTGGTTGTGATGCTGATGGGTGTCGTCCGGTGCTGGCAGTGGTGATGTGGGGGGTCGCGGTTGCAAATGGTTGAGTGGCTGCGAGTGGTGGTGGCTTCGGGTGCGGGTGGTCGACGGAGTGGGATTGCTGTGGTGGATGTGGTGCCGGGGTGAAGCTCCGACGAGCAGGTTTGTGGTTTGGGTAATTCGAGTTATGGTTGTGATTGGGTTTGGTGGTGGTTTGTGGTTCTGATTTGGGTTTGACTGTGTAATTTCGCAGGTGATAGTTTCGCCGGATTTATTTTCGCCAAAGTTGCAGTTTCGCCGGAATTAATTTCGCCGGAATTACAGTTTCGCCGGAAAAGTACAGTTTCGCCGGGAAACGAGCGAAACTGCTAGTTTCAGCTGTAATTTCGCGATAAACTTTGAACTTTCGTTCAGAATGGTGTTAATTTCGCTGGATGAAGATTTGAAGGTTCTTTAAGGCTGCCAAGAACACCAAGAACACACACTAGTGTGTGTGTCAGAGAAACAACTTTAAACTTTAAATTTCTTTTTGATTTCTTGTATAAAACGATTTGTAGATGTAAAATATGATAGCAGATGTTGTAAATCTATTCTGAAATGTTGTAGATCTGATCAAAACAGTGATATGGATGAACACAAAAACTCAGATGTAGTTTCTCTCTCTAAAACCCCATTTTCTCTCTCTACGAAATTTCAAAATTCAGCAATAAAATCTTCAAATCAGCAATAGAAATTGATTCAAGTTGGCTCTGATACCAAATTGTTAGTCCAGGAGCTCTTGAATCAATAAAATAACATGAAGATTTGAATCAAACATATAAAATATGATGAACAAATATGAACACCAAGAACAACTCAAAAACCCCTTGTTTGATCCAAAATGTGATTACCAAATTATCTGAAAGTTGGAAACCTTAATCACATAGCTCCTTCAAGCTTTTTAACCCTAATTGTCATACTTTACTATTTATAGTAAATGACAATTTACTAATGACACTTAGGACCCTAAACTATGACAATTAGAAATTACAATTAAAACCTAAAATGTCTAAAAACAAGATTAAATATATTTTGTCGACACAAAATATATTTATCAACAATAAACATCCTAGACAAATATATCTTCAACGTCTTGTCTCTAATCTTCATCCCGAACGCGTCGTGTTGACTTTTCTGTTGACTTTGACCGTTGACGTTGACTTTGTTGACTTTAACTGTGTTGATAATATTAGACTATCTTTCAGACCCAACAAATTTTTTACCGGCTTCACTCATACCAAATTCAATTGAAAAATTTTATTTACACTCAAATACTCAATTTGTCTAACAAATGACTGAGTTTCTATACATCAATATCGAGTTTATTTCTCATGTTCCCTGTAAATACAAGATATTAATGTAGACGTCTGATTTTGTAAAACTTTGAGATTTGCTCACGTAACATGAACTTAAGTTAAACTCGTCTTAAGCTGTGTGCCTAAAACTCAAGTCTAGTTATTGAGTAAATGAATTACGCAGTTTTAGCAACTTTATTTTTAACTTATAGATTTAGGTGAATCTTAACTTTGCAGCCTATGTCAAAATGTCAAAGCACAGGGTATCAAACTGCTATTAAACAAACCACAAGGTCAGATTAAACACATACACCAAAGACCATCATCTTCTTAAGATCTAGAACCCTAATTCGCCCCTTCTGAAATCAACCAAAATGATCTCAAGAATCACCCCCAAATCCCTACCAATACTCCGATCTCTCAAATGCAATTTCTGCACGATCACAGAAAACCGATCGGAAAAGCTCGAAAGAATCGCCGACGAGATCCTCAGCCTCACAAAACTCGAAAGAAATGATTACGCAGTCCTCTTACGCTACAAGATGGGCTTCAACAACTACGGCCCTTCCGTCGCCGGAATCGGGTCACCGTCTTCCGCCGGCGTCGCCGGAGCGGCGGCGGAGACGAAGGCTGAGGAGAAGGTGATATTTGATGTGAAGATTGAGAAGTTCGATGCGGCGGCGAAGATCAAGATTATTAAGGAAGTTAGGGCGTTTACGGATTTGGGGTTGAAGGAAGCGAAGGATTTGGTGGAGAAAGTGCCGATTGTGGTGAAAAAAGGGATCACGAAGGATGAAGCTGAAGCGATTATGGCGAAGCTTAAAGATTTGGGTGCTACTGTATCGTTGGAATGAGGTTTGATCGTTCGATTGCTATTGATATTGTTATCAATAAGTTTTAGGAATCACAGGTGCATTTGATGTTAGACTGTGTTTACAACTTACAACCTGTGTTCTTGTATTGCTATTTGTTTGCTTGAGGGTTGATTCTGAATTTCTGATGATCTGAAGGCTGTATACCAAGAAATTTTGACTAGAATATTAGAAGAACATCACATTATAACCAATCAATCTTTGTTGTAGTTCATCTTGTTTTAGTTTGTATGCTTGTAATACTCGAGATAGTGGTAACCTTAATCAGTTCTACATTATCTGTCAAAGTCTTCGAAATCCTTAATTAGAAAGAATGTCTCTACCAAAATAACATAAACATAAAGACGATTGGACGCGCCTCATTGTATCGCGCAATTGAAGTAAGGCTATAATGTATGAGAACCTAATAGTAATATCTGAATGAGGGAGCTACACTTGGTTGTTATACACACAGCTGTTGAAGGCGCAATACTCGCTCAAGGCATTTAGGTTGGTACCCTGCATTTTGCCTGCACCTCACCTTGCTTGAGTGCCGAGGTTGCCCTCGACAACGATGATTCCGCATGTTTAGAAGCATGGAAATATATAAGGATCTGCTAGTATGCATAGGCTTATAAGTAACATATTTTCAGGATTATCAAATTTGTTGTTTCTGTTATCATCTGATTAGTAACAACAGCATAGTAAATGAAAATAATGACCTGGGCATTGACGTCTACGTCTAGAAACTACCATTTGGCATCGGACAGACACTCTGAACTAATGTTGTGGAAGGATCTGGATTACAAAACTTCATGTCATGTTCTTTTTAGAAGCAATAGAAATATATTCAGTCATGTCAATCAACTGTGTTTCTGAGTTTACAGGTCTACCCCTTTGATGGGTTCTGGGTTTTATAAGCAGGCTTGCCTAGCACGAGTGACCTTAGACGCAAGCTGGTTCGCTTCTCACTCGCTGAGGTGCAGGGTTCTGACTCGGTGAGGCGCGTGCGGTACGAAAAGTGCACAAAGGCTTGTGAGGTGCCTAGAAGACTAGCATGAGGATCTTGAATCCGCCACTAGAGAATGATCAATGTAACCTAGTCGATATCTTTGGTGCTTTGCTTAAGACAAGGATACGCACAAGTTTCACACAGATATTCTGCATTCACGTGCAACAATGATTATAGCAATGGACTACAAAACCATACAAGAGAGTGAACATCATAAGCAAGATCGAACAATATCTGTTTATAAATATACAACAGTTCTGTTTGTTTGTAGGCGGGCGATTATGTTGGTTGACAGAAATCAGAGTGATTGTTTTAGCGTGCATTAAACCTGTTTCGAACCCTGGAATAAGGCTAAAAAATTAATGAAAGAAACCTACAAATTTAGAAAACTTTTGTTAGTTATCGTTCTAAAAAATCATGTCTATTTCTTTTTAATTTGTTAAACTGAACTTATTGTACATTCTTAAAAAGAGTGCAGTTAACATCCAAACCTTAAAAGTGTCATCAGTTTTCGTAGTACACAGAATTAAAGTTGGCACTTGAGTCAACAAAATTATGATGAAACACTAAACATCAAAGAGAATTCAAGATTTTAAAACATGATTTGAATTTGATTCGTATCCAAAAAAAATTTTTCAAATTCGAATTGAATTAGAATTTTTCGATTTATATATGGTAAAAAATAATTAATCGAATAATATCAAAATTAATTCGAAAGATGCAATTTGAAAAAAATCAAAACAAGAAAAAAAAAGTTCATACAAAATATTTTCAAGTTCTAAATAACTCAAAGGGTACAAATGATTTATAATTTTAGATTATATTTTGAACTTTTAATTCCTAATTTCTCACACACATTTTTTCAAACTAATATATAAAATAAATGAAGGTACGTGTGTATATTTCTAAATCAACTAAAAAATCAGAAATTCACAATTCGATTCGAATTCGACAATTAGAATTCGAATTCGAATCATTCGAATCGATTTCGAATTTAAAAATTTGAATAGAATTTCGAACAAGTGATTTTAACGCGAATCGAATCAAATTTCGAGTTTTTTGAATCCGAAAAATAGCAATTCAATATGATAAACAAGGCACTTGACTTGAATTAAAAAAGAAAAAAACCAAAGTTGGATTATTTATTAAGGAGCATAAAAAAGATCACATCCTCAAATATACATTTAGATTGGATCTACTAAATAACATGAAATCAAATCCCATAATCATAGCTCAAAACATTAACTTACATTTGCCCCCGAAGCTTCCTATCAAGGCCTAATCTGGTTGAGGCTAGGAAACAACACTCCTGATTAACACATACAAACTTATCCACATTCTCTTATTAATGCAAATATCTCACCATTGGCAGCTTCAACCGAGCCTTGGCTACACTCTGATGGGCTTCGGCGCTATTAACCACACTAACTTAAGCAAACATACTATTAACACGAATACCACTCGTGTCCGGTAGCAGTTGCTTCATATAATACTTGGATCCACGGGACAGGTTTATCCTTTTTCTCCTTTCCACTGGTATATGATCGATTGAGCACTCTGTAAACCCACGCCTTACAAACCTATCAAAATGTCAAAGAGTTCCAGACAAGTTTACAAACCTTTTCATTATTGAAGTGTATAATGACATTGAAGTAGATATGTACCAGTCTGCTGTGCGAGTTGTCAGCAAAAAAAGCCTTTGCAGTCCTATGGAGGATGCTTTCTTCTCTATATAATCTGCAAATTTGCAATCACAGTTAATATCAATTTACCACAATAAAAGTTTTAGGCAAAAACTGAGAGCGTTCATATGCATGCTGTCATTATTGCAAAACAAGAATAACATTTGACACTAATTCTCTAATTGAAGTTAAAGAATTTTGACAGAAAGTGTTTCAAGTGAACCCAACTTGACCGGTATGCAAAGAGGAGTTAAAAACTATACCAAGTAACTTGTCTCCTTGTCCTTGCCCTCGACAATCAGGAGAAACAGCAATTGCAGCAACCTCCCCACATTTGTATTCATAGAACGGAAACAAAGCAGCGCATGCTATAATTTGCCCCTCTCTCTCCACAACGATGAAAGAATCCAATGCATTAAGTAGCTAACAACATAACATGATGAACAATCAAGTTATTGAGCAATAAATTAATATAATCATAAAGAATTTAAGATTAACATATAATATAAACCTCCTCATCAGTCCGCTTGACCAAAGTTCCAGAATCTTCTAGCGGTTTGAATATCTGTCTTATTCCAGCAAGGTCATCCACCTTTGCCATCCTTGTACCTTCATATAGATCACTGCAAAGTACAAAAGGAATATTTGCTTGATTTTTACATTTCTTGAAATTCTTTTGATTTTTTATTATGATTATGCATACCTAGCAACCATAGTCCCTACTCCATCTCTTTGAAACAGCTCCTTCAATAGCACTCCAGCTATATTCCCATCTAGCAGATGAACTCTCTGGACGCCTCCCTGGTGATATACATATAACAGAACACAATTAGTGAAATTAATTAAATAGCAATCTTAATTACAATTAATTTGTTAACGACTTACTCTGCAAACAAAAGCAGCAGCTGCCAACTCTGATAAATATCCATTTGATCTGCTCAGCCTTTCTTGCCCTCCAATTGCAAACCCTTGTTCACTTGACCACAACCCATTTCCATTATCAAAACCAACACCATTTTGAAACGTTGCAGTAAACCTGTCGCTAGATGTCATTCCAATCTTTGGGAGAACAGAATTAGATTCCTCCTCACCGATGGCTTTTACGTAATTAGCAGCAATCTCACTTTGCTCAGCTCGTCTACGTATTAGCATGTCAGCGTCTTCAAGAGTCAAAAATCTAATTAAACGGCCCCACTCATCCAAAATTGGACCATCTATAATGCAGATAAGCTTCTCTGCTCCAAGAGCCAAAGCACAAGCAGTAGCAACTTCATATGTGCTGCATTATTTTCCATAAGAAACATAATATTTCAAACATTTGCAATATAGTTACAGGACTTACAGCCTAACAGTTATTTGCTTATTAAGAGCTTATGTATACTTTCTTTTATGGATACCGGGGGTAAGTAGAATGCAAACCATAGTTGTTACAAGTCGACTGTGTACATGGGTCAACCTATGTCTAAAATCACAATCTTGGCTCACACAAAACCTATTTCTATTATTTGGGTAAGGAAACTTAAGGAGGCAGGGACTATAACTTTGTTATATTATATTCATTTAGATCATGGCACACAGTAACAAAAAATACCTATTAGTAAATCCATATACTACATAGCATACTTGCAATTCAGTACTTCTCCAGAGCTGGAGTATCCAAGGTTGCTTAAGATGACAATAGAATCATTATCCAGCCTCTCACGTATGCGATGAACATCCACTTTCTTCACTTCACCCGTTGCTTCATAATCAATGCCTTCAACAACTCCTCTTTTCTGTCAAAAATTACAATCTGAGTGACAAATATTGCTTCAATTATTGCAAGAAAGAGAAAGAACATCACCTTGGCAGCAAGAAAATTACCACTTGCAACACTAACACTGTCGTGCCAGCGCCTGTTTTCTCCATGTCTACGGATACCACATAAAGATGGCCCTGGTGACAGCTTTGCCTCTATCATCAGACGGATTCTTCCCGCTGAATCCATGGCTGCCTTGAGAGAATCAGGGTCTGTGATTCTGTATCTCCCAACATATTTCGGTTCTCGTCCTGAATTTTATAGCAAATTAACTACATCTTCAGAAAAACTACACAATTTCTTTACTAAATTATATCTTTTATGCAAAAACTTGAAGCTGAAAATGAAAGAGACAGATTTCACTAACCCTTTTCAGCTAAAATTTGATCAATCTGCACATGTGTCCCAGGAACAAGAACAAATTTGATTCCCAAGCCATGAAGGAGAGAGATATCCTGCATGCAATTCAAATAATTTACCTCTTAATACTACAAATCATCAGATCAAAAGACAAAAGGTATTATAATTCAGTAAAATCACAGCACAAAATTGCACAAATTCAGGTGTGATATTCAATTAATTAAACCACATATCACAAACACACAACATCAATCTGATAATTTTAGAATGTTAAGTACAAAACTTGCCATTAAAATAGGATCCAAATGTGAGCTATCGAGAACTTCAGCAGAAAGAAGAACAACAAAGGTGCTGCCTCGATGAGCGGTGAAATACGGCCACGCTTCACGGAAAAACGTCACAAAAACATCGTCCTTAATGCAATTAATGCTCGATTCATCACCTCCTTCGCTCTCATACTCGCCCAAAACATTACAAACGCTAAACGAAAGCTTCTTATTCCTCAAACTAACATCGGAACTGAACACCGGCGGGTTTACCGATCCAGTCATGAAGCATCGAGAAGCATTTTCCGGCGACCTGACGTGGCCTGAATGAACGGATTGACGGCGTAGGGCTTTGAGAGATAGGCAAGAGGTGGAAGATGAAACCGCCATAGTTGACATGTGACAGCAATGTTGGTAGCGATAGGGTTGGTGACAATAGGGTGATGATGGTTTAAGTTTGGGGTCAATTTAGTGATATCAAAGGTTTGAACATTGGACTCACATCCTCCTCCTACACCACTAGACACGAATCAAATATCCGATGGTATGGTGATGATGGTTTAAATTTGGGGTCTTAGGTCTCAGGTTTAAACGTAGGACGACACGAGAATATATCAAAATTTGTCTGGATTGACGGTTCCTGACCAATGAATATCCTTTGGGTTTTAATCGTGATGAGTTGAATTGTTCACGGCAAATATGACTTATTTTTATTTGTGTTGGAAATATGAATCTTAATCTATACGAACTTAAATTTGTGTAAATAGAGCGATATCCGTTTAACCCATTATTTATTTACTTAAAACGAATTGATGGGTAAAAATCTTTTTTTTATTATAATAAAATAGTAATTTAAAATGATATGTGCCAAAGATTCTAAATCACCATCAATTTCATTGCTCGATTGTTCTCTAACAAGTTATACATTACCGTATATGCTTCAAAGTAAAATCAAATAATGATTATTTCTTCTGTTACTATTTGCATAATTATGTGTGTTATGATTTACATGCTTTTTCTTCTTAAAAATATATCATATTTGTTTCCCTCTTTTTTTTACTCCCATCCATCACAAGTTAGTTGTGATTTTTTATTTTATCTAATGTAATAGTTTTTATTAGTCAAAATGAATAATAACATATATTTTTATTTCAATTTTAAATTGATCCAACCCGTTTAATAAATACACATGTTATTAAAACTAGTCAAGTGATAAATATGTCAATTGGGTTGGTGTGTTTTAAAAAGTGAGTTAATCATGTCATAAACGGGTTAAACAAAGATACCCAAACATGACTCGTTTAATAAACCAGGTTAACCCGAACAAGACTCATATTTTAAACAGGTTAGATATACAGACCATGACGCAAAACCTATTTATTTTTATATCGGGTTGATGTCGTGTACTCGTGTTTCAGGTTATGATACAAGTTGCCACCCCTATAAACTCCCTAGTCTGGTGTTATGATTCATGCTTTTCAAAATTTCATCTTGATGGATTCATGCTTTTAATATATTTTAAATCATGTAAAATAAATCTGTTAGTAATGATTTTCTGAGCTCCAAAGTAAAAATCAAATACTCATAAAACTTGACACAAATCAAATCAGACGGTACATATGGTTTAGTGCGTATTTTAAGCTTATCAAACATCTAAAAATAAAAGCAATAGTTCCTCAAGAATCGATTCTGAACGCTAGGTAAGTAATCCATCATGTAACAAGCAAATTCAGTGAAGGGTTTTAGACCATGAACCATCAAGGACCACAAAACTTATCTGGGATTGATTCCACATCTGACGTTATTGGTTATGTCGCATTAGAAAAATGAAGGTCGATTAGCAAAATATGATTATGATTTTCTTTGTTTTTAATGTTTAATGCTTTCATTCAAGTGGGTGATGAAGAATAATGGTTCTATGTAAGTGGGTCCAACCCCTATCAAGGATGACAATAATATTTCAATAATGTCATAATGACAATTTCATTTCAATCAAAAAACTTTATATGATTGATATGTTTGTGACTTTAGTGTCGTAAAAACCATTTAATTTAATTAAATTTACTTATGACGAAAGAAAAATAACATTAAGACAAGTTAGGGATGAAGCCCACCTGGCAGAGGTTTCAAGGCAGTGATGCCCTTGGCCGGTGTTCAAGGGACAGAGCCCCTAGCGGAGACGGAGTTGATGATTAATGGTAACAGATAAAAATTGCTTTGGATTTCCATTGATTGCCTAAATGTTACATGAAATAGTCCTTACTAGAAACTAGTAATTGATGATAATAAAGATTACTAGCAACTGATTATTATGACAAATTGTTCATCAGTGACAACCTGGTCCAGTAGCTAGTAACAACCGAGTTGTTAGTAGCAACCGGGAGCAATAGTAACTATTGCTTATCAACAATAACTTGGTTGTAGTTACTACTAATACACTTTAAGTTTTCCTACTAATATATATGAATAACTACCGACAGATATAACTGTGTACCGTCAACTGATCAAACATTGTGACGATCAATGGGCATCCGTGAGGCCACCTATGTCCAATGTGGAAGAAACGAAAGATGCGAAAAAGGCGTGAGCATGCGTGTTTGGTGATATGTAAGAAAGGAGAGGACGCATCCGTCCATAAAGACGAAGAAGAAAGATCCCCAATATTTTCTTCATTATGATCCAAACACCGCCTACTCTAATATTATTTATAGTTTTCTTGTTTTTCTATATACTCATTCAATGCTAGATGATCGAGTTAACTAAATTATTACCTCTAAAATTTCGTCAAGATTAGGGCCTTCAATCACTTCTGCACACACTACCACCACAAATATGCCACCACGATGTGCCCGGAAATATGGTTGACCCTCTCTCATCATGTCTACAAACACGTTACTAGATGTTTTTCCACCACCACCACCACCACCACCATCGCTTCTGCGACAACATCTACAACTTCCACTACCATCACATTTCATCGCAATACTAGACTCGATCTTCTTGATTCCAAAGTCTCTAGAAGCGGTGGCGGCACAAACATGCTCTTTTTTATATTGTTGCGTTTGAAAGTAGAGTGTAGGTTTTAATATAGCCATGATAGTGAATTGGAATCAAAGAGGCATTGGTGTGTTTGTAGTTATGTATGTATGCATGTGTGAGTATTTATTAGAAGGTGTTTGTTTTGTCATGATGGAAAAATGCAGCAAAATGTTTGTGCTAATGAAACAAACATATATGGGTCATAGTCAAATAGTTTTGCATCCGACCCGTTTTGCAGGTTAGGTGCATATATCGTATATGGATAGTGGGGTACCCTTAAAGTCATTAGCATTGTACCATCACAAAGCTACAGGACAATGTTGTCATTGTGGCATGAACAAAGTAATCTGAAGTGATTGACGGTTCGTATGTGGCCCGTACATGTTAATCTTTCACAAGAAGTGATTATGTGATTAATGATTTAATATATGTTATTATAGTATTTTTTTTGATGAACAGCATAGGACTCCGAACCTAACGATCTATCGGGACTGGTTACCCTGGACCTAGTCGTCAGTCGTAAGTCATACCTCCCAGATGCGCGGGAACCGGATTGAATCCGTAAACCCTCGCCCCCATCAGGATCGAACCCGGGATGAAACCTCGAGCCAAACCCTCACCTGGATGCCGCATGAGTTAAATGGGGAGGGTGAGATTTGAACCTGAGTCACTTAATACACCAGGTCAACTCATTAACCACTCCACCACTTACATCATTGGCGTTATTATAGTATTCAATCTTTAGTTTTAACACTAATTTTATGTAAAACTTAGAAAACCATGTCTTTTAAGGTTTAACCGATTTAAAAATAAAAATAAAGTGAATTAAAAAGCACTCAACTGTTAAAAAGAATATAAACGTTTGCTACAACCAAAGGTTATATACAATGATATGATTAAAAGTATTAATCGCTCAATTCATTCCTACTTATGAATACAAAATAAAAAGAGTACTGCATTTATATCGTGGAATGATGCTATATTCTTTACTTTGATTCCATGGCATATTACTAGCATCACAATGGTCCTTGTAAGAATGATACTAGATTTTGGTATATTATTCTTGCTTATTTTTACTAAGAAATGTAGATTTCAATTCTTAGATATAGACGCATGCATATACGAATATAAACATACATACACACACATCTTTTATCTTTTTTTAATAAATATCTTGTATGCCACATGATGTAAGTATAGCCCTTCTCATACCTTTATTATTTTTATCAGCAAACGACAATCTAGCAAGAAGCTAGAAACAAAGATACATACAATCATACATTAGAATTGCCATTTAGACAAGAGAGAACAACACCCCATAACTCTAATCTAGAAAATTCAAACTTGCTCTACTTTTAATCCAAAGAAAGAATGTCAACTTGTTTTCTTTGCTCAATCTGATTACGAAGAGAACTTTGAATTCGCTTTTGTCGTCTCCGGACCACCAACACTTGTCTTTAGCTTGAGATTTAAGGTGCTCACTCATTAGGTTGTTTAGAGGCTACAAATGACTCTTCAAAACATGAGAAGATAAGGAGGATTTCCATGACGAATTACAAGCCAAAGTGGAGTCTGTCCTAAACTACGCAAATCTTGTCTTTCTCTTGTTCATATAGTTGACGGAACTTGAATTTAAAAGAAATATCACTTGTCCATCGGTCATGCCAATACACAACTGAGTGTTCGAGCTTCAAGTCCCGAATCGGTAGTATAGGAACACGATATTTGGATAACTCCCAAACACTTTATATTATTATCAAGAAAAACATAACTCAAAAAACTTAGTTACAACTTAATTATCCCAACATGGGTTTATATAATCTAGCTGTTTTATCTATCTATGACTCCTAATATGATTTGAACATTATCTAAAATAATAAACTATATATATCTAAACAAATAGATTGAACAAACTAGATTTGAATATTAAACCAACTTGACCGACTTGTCAACTTAGACCCGCACATTTTATAAACTTATGAAATGGTTAGAAATTACTGTCAACAGAGTTACCTGCACCAACAGAGTTACCGTACTTTAAATTTTGGTGACAAGGTCTTTTATTTTAATCTCATGTAAAAAGTAAAAACATTCTACTCAAAATTTATAAGGATATTGAAAGAACATTCTGCTCAAATTTATAAGGATATTGATTCCAAACACCTCAAATTCAATACAAAATTTAAGAATTTATAATTGTTTTCTCAACCAAAAAAGATTCAAAGCAATGGGGGTAGTGTTTCCTTATATTGTTTACCTTTTTTAAAACGATTTTTAGTAGTCATTGAAAATTATAACATTTTTAACCTGCTAAAAATACCAAATGTTTTACATAGCGAACAGGATGACATAAATCATCCATGTAATTAGCTCTTGTTATTTTGTGTGATGCTACTTCAATTCACTAATAATAAAAATAAAAAAAATTGAAAATGTATGATACATAAAGTTGCAGAATACACATCATCACTAACCACAACTAAATCTCCATCTTCACCACACTATTAACTACAAGTTTATGACAATAGATGGATGACGGGAATCGAAGATGGAAATTTTTTCAATCATCATATTCTGAAATACTCATCAGTTCCGGTTTCCATTGATGTTGATGGTGCTTCCTACCCCTCACCCTGCTCCGGTTTCGGTTTCTATTGTCGTTATTTCCACCATGCTGCACCATGTGGCTCTAAAGAATACATGCCACAAAAACAGTATTAATATAAGCTTCTGATATCAAAGAACAAGGTCTGATCTTTATTTATCATGATACTAATTACTAAAGATCGAGTGATGTATATGATGTTGTAAACTTGTTACATTATTCGAAATTAGAATTTTTTTCAAAAATAGGGTCAATAGAGAGAGAGACGTGACAAGGGGGTAAAGTCTTGGCGGTTTGGCACATCAGGGGTTCCAGCCCCTGCTAGGGGCGGGTTCTTCTTCATCTTTGACCGGGTTGGTTGGTGATGGTGACATGTGAATGTGGGTTGAATGTGTGATGTGACTCTTTTGAGAACTCGCTCTTGGCAAGGGGGGGTTCTCAATACCTTTTATTTATTTATTTATAACTTAAGTTAGGTTATCAATGTGTTAATACGAATGAACAAAAATATGAGCTCATCAAGTATTCGTGTTCATTCGTATTAACACGTTGATAACCTAACTAAAGTTATAAATAAATAAATAAAGGGTATTGAGAACCCGCCCTTGCCAAGGGCGAGTTCTCAAAAAAGTCACATCACACATTCAACCCACATTCACATGTCACCATCACCAACCAACCCGGTCAAAGATGAAGAAGAACCCGCCCCTGGCAGGGGCGGGAACCCCTGATGTGCCAACAGGGCCGGCTCTTGTATATTAATGGTGAAGCCTTTTGCTTGGGGCCCCAATTTTTGAAGGGCCCCAATTTTTGAAGGGCCCCCAAATTTAAAGCTAGGGTTTTGCTTCGGAGTGTTCATTTTACAGGAAAATCATCTACGAAGTTTAAATCAGCTTACTTTTATAAGATTTGTTCTAATTCCGATTCTAAAATCATTGCATATAAAAAGTCCATCAGTTTTCTACTTAATAATAGAGATACTAAATGTATATATTCAAATGCTTTGCTCTGTTTTGTTGTTTGAAGGGGTTCTACGAGGGAGAAGACTAAGGTGCTGTTTGTTTTTTCTGCAGGAAAACGTCTGCAGGAAAACGTTTGCAGTCTGCGGACCACATCTGCAGACATCTGCAGCAAAAGAGGTGGACCAAATGTCTGCAGTCTGCAAGAAAAAGACTGTTTGTTTTGTTTAACATCTGCAGAATGCTGAAATATTCTGTAATTAAACTAATCATACAAACAAACTAACCATATATAAACTAATCATATACAAACTAATCATATACAAACTAATTATATAAACAAACTAATCATACAAACCATATACAAACACAAACTAATCATACAAACAAACTATCCATATACAAACTAATCATATAAACAAACTAATCATATACAAACTAATCCGAAGGGAGGGGGCCGAAGGGGATGGGGTCGAAGGGGGGCGGTGGCGCGGTGGACCGGTGGTGAGCAGGCGCGGTGGTGAGCAGGCGACGATCGGGGCGGTGGCGCGGTGGCAACGGCGCGGCGATGGCGCGGTGGCGACGGTGGGGGCGGCCGATGAAGATGATTGTGAAGAGGCCGATGAAGATGATTGTGAAGAGTGGGGGAGGTGGGTAGAAAATGGGTGGTGAATTTTATTTTAGAATAGAAGAGGTTAGAAGAGGTGTGAAGACATTGTTCCACCTCTTCTCTGTGCAGAGGTGTTGAAGACGTTTTTTAATGAAACGTCTTCCAGAAAACAAACAGTCTGCGAAGTAAAAACATCTTCCCGCGTCTGCGAGCGCGCAGATGAAGAGGTGGGGAAGAGGTTCTTTCAAAAAACAAACACCCCCTAAATCTTCAAAATTAACTATCTACTAAAAAACAAGTTGAAGAACAGAATGAGCTCTTGTTAACTTGTATTTTTTTTCCTATCTTATAAGTACATGAGTTTATGTAAAAAAACAATTTAAGATTGAAAGTGAAAAAAAAAATATTTGCGGAAGAGACCCCAATTCTATCATCCGCTTTGGGCCCCAAAATGGTTGAGCCGGCCCTGTGTGCCAAACCGTGAAGACTTTACCCCCTTGTCAAGTCTCTCTCTCTATTAACCCCATTTTTGAAAAAAAATCTCGAAATTAGTGAATTTACACAAACATATCTGATAAAATCTAACGTATGGTTTGGTTTGGGGTGAATTATTGAAATTGAAAAGGGTGAATTTCTAAACTAGCTAGCAAAAAGGGAGTAAATGTTGTACTCTATATGCAGCAATAATGTTTTCCAGCTTTTGATGCATGAACAGTCACGTACAAAAGATAAATATGAATATTTTTTAGACAGGAAGGAAGAAGAAGCTTTCATGAATCTGGAAAAGGGTTAAAAGGGAAAAAGATTATTTGGCCCATTGTGTGATCAATCACACAGATCAAAGATATGTATGTCATAAATTGTAATGTTGTACAAATCTCAATTTTATTGTAGAACTTTTGAATCTACTAAACTATCCCTTATGAACTAATGTAACCAAGAGCATCTACAATGCAAGGTTCTTTAATCTATGGACGATGACGGATGCTCTAAGTGAATATTACAATTGTGTTAAAAACTAAAAAGAGACAATATGATCATACCAAAGCATTCTCACGCGCATACAAAAATTTTAATATTTTTACACAATATAACAAGGGAGAGGTTAATTAATGCATTCCATCTTAATTTTCTATGTAATCCCCCTTACAATGTCAAATCAGAGGTTTTAAAATAATGTCTCTAAGGCTTTTTGTTCGAGTGTCGTTTATGCATTTTTCACGAATATATTGTATGCGATGAACCTAGAGTCATACGATAGCAAAATTTACTTTTAGCCATTCGACGATTAAAAATTCGCTTACCTTTCCTGAAGACGCATTTGGTTCCTTTATTTGAGCACGCGCAACGCCTTTCGTCTCGCTTACGAGCACTCCTCTTTCCTTCAACAACTTACCTAGCTTCATGCCCTTCTTCGCCGCAAACTCCTTAAGTATATCTTTAAAAGAAATACAACAAAACAATCATATTGAACGTGTTACATGTGCATTACTAAACTATCCACTTTTAAAACATAATGTCATAAGCATACACCTATAACCTCTTTATGTAGTAGTTAATTATTATTTACCTTGAAAACAGATGAGCCTGTAAACCTTACCAACAACCAACAAATCATCTGGCCGTAGAAGCTTCAGCTTTTTCACCGGCAGCCCATTCTCCGACCTCGCTCCCTTCGACGTGACGGCAACAGCGACGTAATGTCCGGGGTGTGAATTCATGACACGACGAGCGGTAACCGACCAGTAAAGCGTCTCTATCTTGTTATCGGGATGCATAACCACCACCGTCTCCTCCTCTGCCGCCTGACAATTTCCCATAGCAATCCACTAAAAAGAGGAATTATGCATGCAATTAAATGATACTGTAACTCAAAAATTCTGGTAGTAATTCTGCAATCAAATAGGGTTACCTATGGCTTACGTGTTACACTAGTTATATGTTCACTTATTGGTTACTGATGAATTGAATATATATATATTTTTTAACAGTAAACGTATGTACGACGCTGGTTCGAAAGATAAGTGTTATCTTAATCGGGCCATCTATCAGTTTTCAAGCCGGGACCACACCCTCAACCCCCTCCGGAAGAAACACATTGCTGAGAAAACTTCATAGCTCAACTCTAAACATTTTACTTAAAATGTGACTTGAACATATGACCTCATATTATTTACATATTATGAATACTTCACATTAACTAGTCGAGCTAAAGAGGTTATTGATGAATTGAATTAATGAAGGGGAGAAATGAAGAAGGAATATGGAAGGTAGAGAGGGAATGTACGAAACTGTATGGAGTAGCAGAGGCAATAAATGGGGTGACGTGAGGTGAGTAAGAACTATTCTATTGTTGTTTTTAAATTATAAAAAATGATTATAAGGGACGTACACTACTAGAAAAATCGCAAAAGATGACGCGCATTGCGCGTCATCTTGGGGGTCAGATGACGCGTAAATGCGTGTCAAGGAAGGGGTAGTCATAAATGATAGATGACGCGCATCCACGCGTCATCTGTTTATGACGCGCAAAAGATGACACGCATTTTATGACGTGCAAAAGATGACGCGCAATGTGCGTCAAGGAAGGGGTAGTCATAAATGACTAGATGACGCGCATCCGCGTGTCATCTATGAAATTTTTATGACGTGCAATACATGACGCGCAATGCACGTCATAAAATTAGCTGCATTTTTTAATTTTTTTTTATTTTTAATAAATTTACCTGTTGTTTTCTAAAACAAATTTTCGAATAACATTAAAAGCGAAATCCATTAAATACCAACAAAGTTTACAAAAGTTGTTAATTAACAACTACAAAGCATAAAACACATCCAAATTCAATTAGTGCCAATTACAAGTCCAACAATACTAACACAAGTCCAACAATACTATCATTTCAGTCCTACATATAAATGAAATTCGATACATAGTGCGCCTAATCTTCACAAACTTCATCCAAATCATCATCAGTGTATTCTTCTTTACCTTCTCCAACCTAAGACAACCAATTTTATCAAATTAAAGTTGTCAGTTTTGACCCAAAAACCCCTTTATGTAAAACACTTGTAATTTACTTGACTAATTTACTTTATATCCAATATTCCCAAATAAAAACAGAAGTCGTGCAATAAAACAACTAAAATATCCAAATGTTGTCAATTTGTTTTAAATTGATCAAGGTTTAATGTATTGGTTTCAAAATCTATAATTTCTTATAACCATAGATCTCCTACAAAAAATAAATAGCGTTTTTGCAAGGCAGACCGAACCCTAAAAAGAAATGCATAAAAGAACTGCAGCAATTTCATTCAGAGTTCACATATTGAGCTAGACTAATTTAATGATGAAGTTGGATAAAGTAGTTTCTTGCCTTAATGATAGAATTACTCATTAACAGCTCTTTTGCAAGTACTTCAAACTCTGATAAAGGATAATGAGCCAACCCAAAGCTCAAGATACCTCCATCCAGAAGACTGATTTGGCCTTGTACCTGTATGAAATACATCATTTAAAAAAACTGAAAATGATATTGTATAGATCATGAAAGGTTAGAATACTTAGATATATTAAATTAAGTAAAGTAAAGCCAAACAACGCTTAGCAAACTACATGCAAACTTCATGCAAACTTCATGCAGCCATCTCACTGACCTGAACACGGCTCCAACGTAAGGGAACTGCAGCCTTGGCAAAATTTCGAATGAAAATACTCGTCAAAAGAGGCTAATATGGGAATTCCATAAAAAGTGTGTCTTTGTCAGTTGTCATGTTTAAATTATCAACTATAAGGCTTCTGGGCACAACATCATAAAAAGTTCCTGCAGCACCAGCATTTGATGGACAGCCAAAACTATAACCACCTGCAAGGAGAATTTGGGAAAGAAAAAAAAAGAGAGATGAAGACTCACTGTGGCTAAAAGGAAAGGCAGCACAAAGCAGCATTATTTAAGTCAATACTAATATCAGATGAATCGAAAGACTAAAGGTGGCAAAATGGGTGGGTTAGACAGGATGCATAACAACTCAAGATGGAACAACCTTCTTTCAAACTTTTTACCTTTTTTGGTAATTAATTAGTGCGACAATATGATAACGAAAACTGTATCTTACAATCACCTAATTTAGTTTCTTGAACAGTTGAACTTAACTCAAGATTATGAACTCTTAACTAATAACTATAAGACAGCAAGATAACATAACCATTTCTACCATGGACAAAGATCTTCGGATCTTCATGCCTGCTAAACACATCTGTAGAAATTCTTCCTCCACCCCCACCACCAAAACCGTTACCTCCACAAGCACTTATTTTGCCACTTCCGGTCCTGCAATTCAAACCAAGAATCTTAGTTTAAGTCAAACCGTACACCATACATTAGTCAACTTGATTTTTTATACAACTAACGAGAATTTCACCTCCTTCAAAAGGGACGATATATGTTATTGGACTTCTAATACTAATTGCTACCTCCAACCTGTAAAACAAACGCACCTATAAATTAACAAAGGGAGCACGCCCCAACATAGAGTAATCCAAGCTCCAGTGACCAACAATGCATTTACCAAAGCATTTGTTATTAAAAGTTTAAAACTAATAAAGTCATCCAACTCCCCCCTAAGATTAGTAACTTCAAAACGGTTTTATCTAGTGTCAACTAGTACATGACTTCTTTTTCTATCAATGTATGGGGCATTTCGATTCTGTCAGTTGTACCTCAGTTTCTGAGCTAAAACTTAAACATCTGAAGAAGATATTAGGCAAGTCATTGCACTTATGGATGGAATCATGCAAGAAGTTCATACATAATTAAAGCTGTGGCATCCCTGTGCAAAGGATGTGAAAAGATGAACTAAATAAGGAGACATCTGCAGTTATGTTCTTTATCACTTATCAAATTCATATCTCAAGCACCTACTTTAAAACTATACATAAATCGAGGCCTTTATATGAACAAAAACCCATCATTATTCAAATACCCTAAGTATTCAACAAGCAATTGACTATAATCAGTCGATTCACTAAACCCAATCAACGAAGCAAACCAAATAATTCAACAATTTAGAAATAAAACAAAAGTAATTCATATACGCATAATTGACAATCAAAATGAAGAAAACAAACCTACGCAGTGAGCACAACAGCACCACCGTTTAATCTTCTTCTCAGCAGTCTTCGAGATCAGCTTCGCCTTAACGACAATCAGCTGAGATGCAGGCACAGGGGACTGCGCGGTGGTTGGCGGAGGGGACTGCGCGAGGTAGAAGTACAAGCCAGCAAGTGCAACCACTCCAACCGCAATTGCAATTGGCAACGCTTTCCTGAGAGGAATAAAAAGGTTTAAAACCAATAAAAATGTCGGTTAATGATGTTTAAAAATATCCGCAATTGCAATTGCAATTCGCGTGTTGATGTTTAAAACTTTACCCGATGGCTTCATCTCTCTGAAGTTCTGCTTTCCGGGCCTTTCTAACATCTGTTGCATTAGCATTTTTGGTCACAGGAGGTGTGTATTCCCTGAACCTTCTTTTCGGGGCACCACAAACTGCAATTATTCCAACATATAAGCGAATGAACTCAATATACACGTAATCCATATGCCTTATATGTTAACCAGATATGGTTCAAGCTATAAGCATTTAAAGTAACATGTACAAGTGTTTATCAAGTTCTCATCGTTCACAGCTCAAAATTGGATTCATGTTGAACGACCCTCTCTCTATATGTGTGTGTGTCAAATAACTATATAACAACTTTTACTTTAATCCACAGAGTATGTGATTATATGATTCAGGTTTTTAGTTAAATGGTTAATAACTTCATAAATGCACATCCAAACATCTCAAAAGTGTTCAGAGCATTTTTTGAGAACCACATGACTATTCTAAAAATCAAAGTGAACAACAACCGTTTTGAATGTTGATTACACATAGTCAGATGTCACATTTACCAAATTCACATCCAAAATCGATTAAAATTAACTGTAATAATCGTAAACGGGGAAAACCAACTGTAATTCATTATTCATACCTGGGAAGAAGTATTTATCAGGAAGCTTCTCAAATGGGGTTTTATCATTGTAGATATACCTGCACCCCATCCAAAACCATAAACACAAACAAAATATGATCACAATCGAACTGTACGGACACACAATTACACAAATTACGTAACAACGGGAGAAATTACCCGCAGTTGCGGCAAATGTAAGCTTGTTTAGAAGCAGCTCTCATGGCGAACGGTGATAAACTAACAGGAGGTGATGGAGAGCGGTGATAGACAAAGAGGCGATGATGGAGGGACCGGTGATAGGCGGCAGATATGCGGTGATGGAGGGCTGCGAGAGGTGGTTGTGAAATTTGGGGATCGAGAAATTAGGGCAAGATATAAGGAAGTAGGGGGAAATTGAAATATGGGCGCGAGTTTTTAAAACATGTCGGAACAAGATGACACGCAAAAATGCGTGTCATTTTTTCTATAATTTTTTTAAAATATGACATAATTTTTATGACGCGCGAAAATGCGCGTCATCTTTTTTCGCGCGTCATCTTTTGCACGTCATCTATTAGTAGTTTTGTAGTAGTGGTAGTATTAAAAGTGTTGTTGTATATCAGTATATTTGAGATGATATCGTTTGCTTTTATAAATCTTTTACTTTTTTTGCAAATGGAGTTTTATTCGATTAAAAAAACAGTAACTTCTAATGTAATTATAAGAATAAAAATAAAAAAATGATGTCTAACGCTCTAAGAATTTATAATAGAGTGGTAGCCACTGGTAGGTGAAAGAAGGTGTGGGTGAATTGAATTATGGAAATGGAGAAGACGATGGGAGTGGGGCATGTATGGAGAATTGTGATTCAAGTACTGTGTAATCAAAGCCACGTAAGTCGGTGGGTGACGGTGTACTAGAATAGGAGTAACTATGCACCATAATCATATGTATTTTTTTTATTAAGAATATATTGTGATCACACATATTTCATATTTTTTACTCTTAGATAATGGTGCTGATTTCTCAATGTACTAAATCACAGGGACTGCTATTGTATATAGTGAATAATGCAGGGACCATATGTGTCAAGTTTAGTAGTTTAGTGTCAAAAGTTTGTTAAAGTTCGTTAAGTGGTAGTTAAGGCTAATTGGGGGGAATTAACAACATTCTCAATTAGCTATATATAACCAAGTCTTGATTAGCTTTAATTCATTCATTGTAATCATTTTCATTTCCATAATCCATCACTCTCTAATCGAGAGTAGTAGAAAGTATTCAAGATCAATTCTCGAGTTTGTGTTCTTGTTGTCTTGTTAATTCATTGTTTGATTCATTGGTGTGTTTCTCACAATTGGTATCAGAGCCTTGTTTACGGCTCGATTCAGTGAATCAAATAGAAAGGTGGCAGCGATTGAAGCATTGGGCACCATTTTTGGTGATCGATTGAAGACCTGGTCAATCTACAATCAATCAGGTGGAGCGATGGTGTCAACAAAGTTTGAAATCGAGAAATTCGACGGCAAGAATGATTTTGGTATATGGCGTGTAAAGATGCGTGCACTGTTAGTGCATCAAGGAGTGGTCTCGGCACTAGCCAGAGTAGCACCGGTTCCACACCCAGGGGCAACTGATAAAGAGAAGGCTGATCTTGAGGCTAAGTGGAAAGATACAAAGGATAAGGCTCATAGTGCGATCATCCTAAGTTTGGGGGATCGTGTCTTGAGGGAGGTTTCAAAAGAAACAACAGCAGCAGGGATTTGGTCTAAACTTGAAGGGCTGTACATGACCAAATCATTGGCTAACAGGCTATACCTGAAGAAGAGGTTATACACATTCCACATGTCTGCTGGTAAGAATCTTTAGGACCATATTGATGAATTCAATAAGCTTGTCTTAGATCTTGAAAACATAGATGTAACTCTAGATGAGGAGGATCAGGCGGTTATATTTTTGACTTCTCTTCCTTAATCATTTGAACACTTCGTTGATACACTGATGTATGGAAGAGAAACATTAACCATGGAAGAGGTGTTGGCTGCCCTTAATTCAAAAGAATTAAAGAAACGATTAGATGATAGAGATGAATTAGGAGATGGACTGTTTGTGAGGGGTAGATCAGATCAAAGGAATGCAAGCTTCAAAGGCAAAATGGGATCAAGATCTAAGTCAAGAACCAAGAGAAGGTGTTACATTTGTAATTCTAAAAAACATCTAAAGAGAGATTGTCCAGAGAAAAGAAAGAAGAAGGGTGACTCATACACCTTCAAAGGGCAAGGAAATGTGTCTCAAGAAGAACCTAATGATGGGTATGAAAGTACTGATGTGCTAGTAGTGTCAAGAACAAGAGCTGGTAATCATAATGATTGGATTCTTGACTCAGGGTGCTCATACCACATGACACCTCACAAAGAACACTTTAAGAGTATCAAGTTTGATAATCTTGGAGTTGTTCAGTTGGGTGATGATAGACCATGTGAAATCCTTGGTTTGGGTAATGTTTCATTGAAGATGGATAATGGAACATGTGTTGAACTAGAAAATGTGAGGTACATACCTAAGTTGACAAGAAATCTGATCTCATTGGTTACATTTGAGAAAGAAGGGTATGTTGTTAGCCTCAAGAATAGGAAAGCCAAGGTGATAAAGGGGTCAATGGTAGTGATCACAGGAACCAGGGGAGAGAACAACATCTACATGCTAGATGGTAGTGTCACAGATGGAGTCAATACATCTGTAAGTTCAAACTATAATCAAGAAGCTATCCAATGGCATAGAAGACTGGGCCATATAAGTAATCAAGGGCTAATGGAGCTTGTAAATCAGCAATTGATTGACATTAAATATGTTGATGTAGGGTTCTGTGAGCATTGTTGTGACGCCCTAAACCCGGCAGGGCACCGGAGGCACGTCATGCAGTTGGATTAATATTTTAATCACAAATCAGAGCTTTCTACTTACAGTGGAAGACTTTAAATAATATTATATATTAACCCAACTTTTTAAAATATTTTACATATGATTGTATTTAATTATACATCGCCCTATTTACAGTATTAACAAGCCCTAAATCCTATGCCAGCAGCTACTCCGGGATAGCGTCCTCATCAGCTCATACTTGCTTTCCTCTATTATTAGAGGACCCTCCTTACCTAGCACGCACAACATACTCAAAACATCAGATAAACTGGTGAGTTCTAATTTTCGTTAAAACATTAACAAATTCTTTACACATACAAAAGTTCTATTCATGTTGACAATATTATAAATTCAACTTTTATCATTATTTTGTCCCACTGGACCTGTTTCACAGAACGTCGGTTGCCCACATCTAGCAACTACCAGTTCCCCATACTTAGTAACGTCGGTTGCCCACATCTAGCAACTACCGGTTACTATACCCAGAGACGTCGGTTGCCCACATCTAGCAACGACCAGTCTCCCATACTCAATAACGTCGGTTG
Organism: Flaveria linearis; assembly: GCA_024085815.1. NCBI lineage: Eukaryota > Viridiplantae > Streptophyta > Magnoliopsida > Asterales > Asteraceae > Flaveria > Flaveria linearis. The sequence goes on from JABSNV010000452.1 coordinate 69,434, forward strand.
CCCACATCTAGCAACTACCGGTTACTATCTCTCATCCAGTAGGATGCCAATTGATCATCTAGGGTCGTCACCACAAGATGTTCACAAAGCTGAGTGATTGTCATCACTCCTACCATACTGTACAGTTTCACACTCAGGCATCTTACCCTAACTGGCCTGTTGAGATTTACATCACCTTACCATTTCAAAAACATTTCTTTTATTTATTACCAATATTATCACATTCATTTACACCCCACACATTCTTTCTTTTAGCACCAGTTTTAACATATTTTCATTAATTATTACATCCCATCTGACCCATTGGAATCATTACCTTCAAGTAATGATTAACAACGTTCAGATGACCATCTTTTACACTATACCTGACCCACTGCAATCATTACCATCACGCAATGATTAACAATGTTCAGGTAATCATTTATTACCCCCACTTTCCCCCTAACAGCTAGGGGTGTTCATTTTCGGATATCCGAAATTCGGATATCCGAATTTCGGATATCCGAAAATTTCGGATAGTGAATTTCACTATCCGAATCCGAATCCGAAATTTTGGATATCCGAATTTCGGATATCCGAAATTTCGGATTCGGATTCGGATATCCGTTCGGATATCCGAATTCAAAGAAATTTTGTATTATTTAATAAATTTTATAAAAATTAATAATTTTTATTAAAGTTTTTATCGGATATTCGAAGTTTTTTATTAAAATGTCCTAAATATCTAAAAATATCCGAAATATATAATTAATATTTAATATTTTTAAATTTTTATAAAAATATTTTGGATATTTCGGATATTTCGGATATCCGAAATATCCGAAAATTCTGAAAATCACTATCCGAATCCGAATCCGAAATTTCGGATATCCGAAGTTCGGATATCCGAATTTTCGGATATCCGAAATTTCGGATATCCGAATTTCGGATTTTCAGATATTTCGGATTCGGTTTCGGATTCGGATATCTTTGAACACCCCTACTAACAGCTTTACAAACTGTTAGAAACATATCAACATCGCTATCACAATTCTGGTACTAAAACATTCAATTCATTTATCATTGTATGTGTGCTAGCCCGAATGTTAAAACCAAACATTTAAAAAGGGCTTAGAACTCACCTTATCAACTTCCTCATCACAGTCTACACAATCCACACACACAAGGTAACTAGTCCTTCCTCTAATCAAGGTATATCTAAAGCAATAAACCTCGATTCAGTAAACTTATTCTCAAACAGGGCCCTCATGCGATTGAACACTTATGCGAATGAGCAATCATGCGACTGGACCTATGTGGATGAACCATGCGACTGAACCTTCAGTCGTACGACTAGCCATTCATCCGCACGATTGAGTTCTCATTCGTATCCGGTGTTCACTCGTCTTCATTCGGACTTCTAACCAGGCGACTAGGTTCCAATCACACGACTGAACCTCCATTCGCATTCAGTCGCACGACTAGACTTTCATTCGTACGACTGAGGCATGCGATTGAGCCCATTCGTCTGAAACGGATCAGCAGTTGTGTTCTTGACGTTTTTGATCCAAACTCACTCAAAATTTGAGTTTTAACCATCCAAATCATATCATATTCAAAACAGATCATATACCCATCGTTTACAATGGTTTCGGACCATTATTTCATCAAAACTACACAAAAACTCAGATCCGAATTCCCAGATTTTAATTTAGAAAGAAACCAGACCAATTTACTGATTTAAACAGGTTATTGGATCAAATTCAATCATACACATAGCTTATAACATATCAAAATTGATCCGTGATGTTCAAAAATTACCGAAACAGAGTTTTGCCTAGTCAATTGGCAAGAACAGGGTATTTTGGGTGTAAAGAGAACAAGAGATTGAAGATAATGCAGATAAGAATCTGCCTTTAACCCTATGCACCGCCTTACTTATCCATTCCTATAACTTAACCGCCTCACTTCCAGTCGCACGACTGAACCATTCGTACGACTGAATCGTGCGACTGAAGCTCATGCGCCTACTATTCGTACGACTGAGTCTCAATCGCACATAAGGAGTACGACTGAAGTTCATTCGCATACAAGTCATGCGGCTGAATACTTAAACAATCAAACAAACACAACCTAGTTAATTAATCATGACTATAATATAATTACAAGTCCGGATTTAGAAACCGGATATTATAATTGTGTAATAGGAAAGGCTCACATGGTGAAGTTTACAAGAAGTATACATACCACAAGAGGTATATTAGACTATATACACTCTGATTTATAGGGGCCTGCAAAACCAGAAACACTTGGAGGTGCAAGGTATTTATTATCCCTTATTGATGATTATTCCAGGAGGGTTTGGGTTTATGTGCTTAAAAACAAAAATGAAGCATTTGATAAATTCAAAAAGTGGAAGTCAATGGTAGAAAACCAAACTGACAGGAACATTAAGAAACTTAGAACAGATAATGGACTTGAGTTTTGCAACAATCAATTTAATCAATTTTGTAAAGCTCATGGGATAGTAAGACATCTAACTGTCCCAGGCATCCCTCAGCAAAATGGGTTAGCTGAGAGGATGAATAGAACTTTATTAAACAAAGTTAGGTGTATGTTACTCAGCTCTGGGTTACCTAAATCATTTTGGGGAGAAGTTGTGTCAACAGCTGCTTATCTAGTAAATAGATCACCTTCTAGTGCACTAAATATGAAAACACCTATGGAAGTTTGATCAGGGAAGAAGACAGATTATTCTGGTCTTAGAGTGTTTGGTACTCTAGCTTATGCTCATGTAAAGTAAGGTAAACTAGATGCCAGAGCACAAAAATGTATAGTGGTTGGCTACCCTGAAGGGACAAAGGGATATTGGTTATGGAGGTTTGGTAATGTAAGTCCCAAAGTGATAACTAGTAAGGATATCACATTTGTAGAAAGTACTTACTACAAAGATGTGATTGGTAAGAGTCCTGCTAGTGATTTGGAGAAAACTGAGGGTGATAAGGAAGTTCAACTTGAGGTGGAGCTTGACATCAATGAACCTCAAGGTTCACACACTGCACAGCCTGATAATAACCAATCAGGTGGTAGTTCTGATGGCCATGCCATAGGAACTACACAGCAGGAGCCTTCTAGTTCCAGTTCCTATAGCCTTGCTAAGAACATGACTAGAAGACAAGTCAAGCCACCTGCAAGGTTTAGAGATATTGAAGGTGATAGTTCAGCAAATTTTTCTGCATTTGCTTTTATAACTGCTGAACATGAAGATATGAATGAACCAGTCAGTTTTCATGAAGCAATTTCATCCCCTGATAGAGAAAAATGGATAGCTGCTATGGAAGAAGAGATGAATTCTCTGTATAAAAATGAAACCTGGATATTGGTAGACAAACCTAAAGACTATAAGGTAGTTCCTTGTAAATGGTTGTATAAATTGAAGGAAGGTATACCTGGAGTTGAAAAGCCTAGATTCAAAGCAAGATTAGTGGCTAAAGGCTTTAAACAAAGAGAGGGGATAGACTATCATAAGATCTTTTCACCTGTAGTGAGACATACATCTATAAGGGTGTTATCATCTTTAACTGCTTCTATGAACATGGAATTAGAACAGTTAGATGTTAAAACAGCCTTTCTTCATGAAAGATTAGATGAAAAGATCTATATGACACAACCCCTTGGGTTTGAAGAATCTGGAGATAAAGTGTGTTATTGTAGAGATCATTGTATGGTTTGAAACAATCACCAAGACAATGGTATGAGAGATTTGATGATTTCATCTTATCTCATGGGTTCTGTAGAAGTGATTATGACTCATGTGTGTATATGAGAAAAGGAAACACAGAAAATCACCTTTATCTTTTACTCTATGTGGATGACATATTGATAGCATGTCAAGACATGATAGAGATCAGAGATGTTAAATATCTTCTTATGAGTGAATTTGAAATGAAAGAGTTAGGACCTGCTAAAAAGATTCTAGGTATGGAGATTAACAGAATAAGGGAGTTGAGGGAACTCAGATTGTCTCAAACATCATATATAAAGAAGATACTAATTAAGTTTGGTATGATGGAATGTAAGTCTGTTAATACTCCTTTAGCATCTCATTTCAAATTGTCTGCACAAGATAGTCCTAAATCTGAGCATGAAGTTGAATATATGAGGAAGGTCCCTTATGCTAATGCAGTGGGAAGCCTTATGTATTTAATGGTGTGCACACGTCCAGATATCAGTTATGGGGTGAGTGTTGTGAGTAGATACATTGCTAGTCCAGGAAAGGGTCATTGGGATGCAGTGAAATGAATATTAAGACATCTTAAAGGATCAATGGAAACTGGGTTAAGATTTGGAGGCAATGTAGTTGATAGTCACATGATTCAAGGTTATGTTGATGCTAACTTTGCTAAAGACATGGACAGGGGAAGGTCTATTACTGGGTACTTGTTCAAAGTGATGGGAAGTTTGGTAAGTTGGAAAGCTTCACTTCAGTCTATTGTAGCTTTGTCAAGCACTGAAGCAGAATATGTTGCTTTGACTGAATCAGTCAAGGAAGCATTATGGTTAAGAGGATTTGTTGGTGAACTTGGAGTTGATTCAAGTAATACTTGTGTGTTTTGTGATAATACTGGAGCTATACAGTTAGCTAAGCATAGTGCATTTCATGAACGAACAAAACACATAAGGGTTAAATTTCATTTTATTCGTGATGTAATGACTAAAGAAGTTCAAATTGAATATGTTTGTACTGAGGATAATGTTGCTGATGCTTTAACTAAAGCCTTGCTTGTTGGAAAGTTTCAAAAGTGTTTGAAGATTATGAATGTTGGTTAATCGTAGTTAACTGTTTTAGAAGAGAAATGTAGCCCCAAGGTGGAGATTGTTAGATAATGGTGCTGATTTCTCAATGTACTAAATCACAGGGACTGCTATTGTATATAGTGAATAATGCAGGGACCATATGTGTCAAGTTTAGTAGTTTAGTTTCAAAAGTTTGTTAAAGTTCGTTAAGTGGTAGTTAAGGCTAATTGGGGGAATTAACAACATTCTCAATTAGCTATATATAACCAAGTCTTGATTAGCTTTAATTCATTCATTGTAATCATTTTCATTTCCATAATCCATCACTCTCTAATCGAGAGTAGTAGAAAGTATTCAAGATCAATTCTCGAGTTTGTGTTCTTGTTGTCTTGTTGATTCATTGTTTGATTCATTGGTGTGTTTCTCACATTTACTTTTAAATTTATCCAAATAAAAGGTTGGTCGGTTACGTAGTTACAACGACATATCTGGATAAGAAGTTGGATTTCTATAAACATATCAAAGGTTATTTGTCGATAGATAGTAGATATCCTTATTCTTTATAGTTTACATAATTTCACTCATGTATCCTGTTGTAATCTCATACATACATGGTAATTAATCATGTGTTATGTGAATATATTTTTATGTCATACGTGAATGCAATGTACTGTCTCGTATCAGCTTCTCTCGTGTATTATAATTTCTCGTGTAAGAATATATGTTTTTTTATGTAGTTTGTATTTGTAATGGTTTGATATACTTTTTTCTACTCATTGTTAACAAAGTTTTTATAACTTATTACTTAAATAAGACTGAAAAGTTGATTACTTGAAACATGATAGAAACCTAGGGACTTGATTGAATTTAAACAAGAAAACAAGAACGCAACTGCAGTCCTCTTCGAGATGGACCAGTCTCCAAACTACAAACCAGTGAAATATCAAAAGTACTCCCCTAATTACCAAACAAAAACAACTATTAATACTACTACTATCAGTTAAGTAATCACTTCCACTTCTCCACTCAGCCACTAATAAATTATTGCATTAATACCACTATCAATTATGTAATCTCTTCTATTTCCCCACTAGTCCTTAATTGGGTTCACTAACCCACTGTTCAATAACCCGCTGAAGTGCCCATGGGCTGCTGGGTTGACCCGTGGATCCTTATCAATTCTTCCGCCCCGGAAAAACGACTTGTCCTCAAGTCGGGTAGGAGAAAAGTGGTCTGCATCTGTGTTAACCGGTTCCTTGAATGGTTTAATGGTAATGTGGTGAAAGGTAGCTGAATTTTGCACACCCTGTTCCACTCCTTGCAACTTGTATTTTTGACCATTGATGGAGAACATCAAAAACATTTTACTCCAGTTTGCTTGAACGGTATTCAAAGTGGCCAGCCATTCAATGCCGAGAACTACATCCGCTCCCCCTAAAGAGAATGGATAGAAGTCTTGTATGATTTGAAGATCATCTAGCTGCAACACAACATTCTTGCAGATTTAGTTACATTGAATGACATCCCCATTGCCAATTTGCACACCTAACGGGGCTACATTTTGTGTGGCCAACTTAGCTTTTTCGACTAGTGTATCAGTCACAAAATTATGGGTTGATCCACTATCGATCAGAACCAAGACCTTGGAGGAGTGAATAACACCGTGAAGAGTCATAGTTAAAGTAGGTGACTTACCTAGCAACGCGTGAAGGCTGATTTCAGCCAAGTCTTCTTGATCAGTCTGCTGTTCATCCCCTTCTGTGACTGTTGGAGCTGCTGCCAAGAGTTGAAATTTACCTGTTTTGCAGCGATGACCTGGTACGTATTTTTCACCGGCAGCGAAAGCATTCTCCCTTAAGAAACCGGGACTGTTTTTCAGTCTCAGAAATACGAAGGGGTTGATCTTGTAAAGGGGTTGCAGTGGAAGTGACAACTGATGAAGAAAATTTGGTGTTTGTAACCTCACTCGAACTCTTACCGGCTTGAGCCTGTCCTTGTTTAGTTTCATACTCCATGGCCAAACTCATAGCGTTGTAAACCGTTCTAGGCTTATGAATGCGGACATCCAATTTAAGTTCTTCTTTGAGCCCGTTTAGAAACACCCCTAGTAAGCAATGATCGGGCCAGTTGGAAACCCGTGCGGATCTTTTTGCGAATTCTTGGCGATACTCCTGAACGGTGCCGGTTTGTTTGATGGCACACAAGAATTCATCTGGATTTTGGAACTCGGCCGGACCGAAGTTCTTGTGCAAAGCATGGACGAGCTCTTCCCAATAGGCAATGGACTGGTCTGCGGATAGCCATGAATACAAGTCCAGCGCCTCCCCTTCAAGGTGCATAGAGGCTATATCCACCTTATCTTCATCTGAAACATTGTAGTATTTGAAAAACTTTTCTGCTTTGAGTATCCAGCCCTCGGATCACCACTGTTGAAAGCCGGTAGGGTGATTTTTGTTGAAGGTTGGTGCTGGTTATGCTTCCACAAGGACTCACCATCTTCAAAGCGACTGGAATTACCACTGGACTTGTCCCTCGCTGTTCCCTTTGATTTAAGGGCAGCCACATCTGCTTTGAGTGACTCGAACGTCTCCAATCGTGCGGCGATTGCCGCCAATTGAGCGGCAATTGGATCTGTTTGACCGCTGCTGCCATCAGGATTACTCCGGGTGTTACGTGCCATTTCGATTTTCCCGGCAATGAAACCAAATGATAGAAACCTAGGGACTTGATTGAATTTAAACAAGAAAACAAGAACACAACTGCAGTCCTCTTCGAGATGGACCAGTCTCCAAACTACAAACCAGTGAAATATCAAAAGTACTCCCCTAATTACCAAACAAAAACAACTATTAATACTACTACTATCAGTTAAGTAATCACTTCCACTTCCCCACTCAGCCACTAATAAATTATTGCATTAATACCACTATCAATTATGTAATCTCTTCCATTTCCCCACTAGTCCCTAATTGGGTTCACTAACCCACTGTTCAATAACCCGCTGAAGTGCCCATGGGCTGGGTTGACCCGTGGATCCTTAAAATATTTAATATTTTGTTTTAGAGTGAATTACATGTCGTCTGAATGTCCTAAAACCACCGCGGATTCATTCTTATAAATAATTCTAACTAATAGAAGGTTAATGGAGGTTTTTAGAAGGGGGTTGCATCTAGGGTAGGGGGGTTTTGATGAGTATCTTTTAAATCAAGTGGACCCGAAATATTTTGTTATGAACTTTGTACGTTTTTTAATAAGGTTATTTTGTTCAAATTACTAACTAAAAGTCTAACAAAAAAATACAAAATGTTAAATCTTTGGTTTGAAATGATTAACAATTTAGTTACTATAATGCCAATATAGGGAAAAATAAAACAGATAAGTGCAAACCTAAGCAAACCCTAAGGACAAATCACCAATTTACTCTTAAGAAAATTATAAACTTCATGGGAATAAAATACAACGATGATGTTTTAGTAGTTAAAACTTAAAATAACTAATTCATGTATTGTACAGTCGGGCACTTGAACACTTCCGTAGGGGGAGGGGGACGGAATTAATTTTTTTGGGAGGTGAACTGGAGTTTTATATAAAAATTTACACTACCGGATTAAAATTTAACTATATCGACGAAAAAAAAATGGGGGCGCCGTCCCAACTATGCTCCGCCTATGTACTATAGTCCAATCTAAAATAATTAAAGATCCAATAAAACATGGAAGGTAGTCCGAAATCCTACGGACAAGTTATTCTCAAAAAGTCATTAGATTTTCTCTGCGTCAATTGTTTTTCATCCGCTCCCACCACCATCGGCCAGCCATCTTTTAAGTTTTTTTTAAGAATAAATTTGTCTCAATTGTTGCTATTTTATATGTGTAGCGTTTATTTAAACAACTTATATTTTTTGTTCTTAACAGCAATATCAGATGTTAAACTAACAATAAAATAATTTTGTGGCTAGCTAAAGACTACATAACCAGGTGCTTTGTGCACAAGAAAAATGATAAATACAATGGAACACTCGTATTATAACAAAATCACATGTCCTTGTAAGAAAAACTTTCGTTTTTAATCATATAATAATTAAATAACGAAACAAAATTATTCATACATGAAGTCTTTTGTATTGCTTATAATCATATCCTTCTTAAAGTAAAATACACATTGGTTTTTTATTTATGACGAATATGATTGCAGCACCGGAGCAAAACGTAGTGAAAGGAAAAAATAAACAAATGCTCTCGTTGAGAGTCGAACTCAAGACCTCCCGCTTACTAAACGGGTGCTCTAACCAACTGAGCTACGAGAGCTATTTAAACATTTATTTTCCTTTCCTCTTATAACTTTGACAAACATAATAAAAATGAAAAGTCTATTGGGCCTTGTTGCCTGATATTAGTTAAATTGCTATTACTGGACTATGAACAAATTGACCGAGCCCAGATCCATAAATGGACAAGTGGACTGTCACATTGGGCCAATATCAATTTAACCTATTCATTAAAGATACATATAATGTACACAAATTCGAAACATGCATCAATGATAGGATGTACTAATTTAAGTATGAAACCTTAATGACCGTATCAGAACCATGCCACCCACGTCAACCCTAGTACCACCATCGTCCTCATCCCCGCCGCTTCCACCACCTCTTCTACCCACCGTCACGAAAAACCGTCATTAAAAATATAGTACATGAACCTGAAGTGACATGTTTCAACTAGAGTCATTTTGATCGGCACATGTTTGATTCATGACTCATTCAATTCCCATGCTGGTGCATATGGTCCGGTATTCGTGTTACACAGCTCAAAATTGGTCTAGGTATGGTAAGGTACGAGTTAAAGTCCCCAAAACCAAAATCCTATCATGAATACATTTTTTTTTGTCCTGGATTTTTTTTCAATTAATAGCGTATATGTATGCTAGATGTTTAATTCTGATTTTGTATATATTTTACTAGCTTTAGTTACCCGTGTATTACACGGAATTGTGAAGAATTAATTATTAAATAATATAAAAATAAAAATAAAATCAAGTGTGTGATATATTAAATAAGACATAACAAACTTTTGATTATAAGGTCACAAATGAGCAAAAACATTCTTATAAACTATATTTGTTGTAACATTAATAGGTTTACACTCATTATCTAAAGCTAAAGTTTCAATCCATCTTTACTCTTAACTTGTGAAAAGATGTCATAAAGTTGATCATGCGTAAAAATAGGCTCTTTCAAGTATAAACCGACACTTGACACAGATTGACCTTAACTTTTGTTTATTGTCATAGCGAAATATACAGTCACATAAAACTGTCTTTTTTTAGACTTAAAAGGAATACTTTTGACGGATCAAATCGTGAGCTAGATATTGAGTGGATGAGGATATTAGTATGAAGAAATTAAATAATATACACTGAAAAGTTATATGCAAATAATTAGATCAATTTTGAATTACTTTGACCATGTAATCAAATATAGAGATATAGTATTGAATCGAGTTGGATCGGGCTATAAATGTTCATAATATTTCTGATTAGTTGTTGATTATTATTTATTTAATATTAACTTTAGTAAACCCGTGTATTATACGGGTTGAAAAAATAAAATATTAAATATAATAAAATTTTATGAAGTATGAAATGATAATCTAAAATAAGCTATGATTAAAATTACACATGAGTAATAACTATAAGTAATAAAGTAACGATATCAAATTTTAAACTTTTATTTTTAAACTTTCTTTCCGAAAAAAGTTAAAATATTTTTTTCAAAACAAACCGTATTAAAAATGCTATTTTTTAAATTTTTTATTATAACTCTTAATTTTAATTATTTTTAGTTTATAAAAAAGTTTACTTTCTAAAAATACCAATTTTAAAATTTTATATTTTACAAAAGTTAGATGTTTTAGAAAAAAAATTTTATTGTATAATTTTTTTTTTTCTAAAAATAACATTAATAAAAAGACATTTTTTTAATTTATTAAAAAATTTAATCTAAGAAAGAATTAAATTATTTAATATATTTATTAATTTAGATAATTATTTAAGAGGAGAGAGAGGCAGGAAAAATAAACTTAAGAAGCCTAGAAATATATCAAGTGTCCCTCTAAGTTACTCTTTTAGTATTATTTATAGATGTATCTTGAAATAATCACTACAAGGATTCTTACTATACAAAGTTCAGTTAATGCACAGAGTGTATAATATAATTAGTGAAATTATTACAAAAGAAGGATTATGTTTCGTATAATTAAGGCGTGTGTCATTAAAATTTCGTAAAATATGACGAAAAAATCACGGAAAGAAGTCACACATGTGATTATTTTGATTTCAATTAAGCAAAACATATTCGTCCTTTATAGTTTTAACTCTCTTTTGTAGGTAAAATAAACTTTCTATTTAAAATTTCCACCAACTATTATTGCATCCTTGTTGAGAACATTATTGTTTCCGATTTTCAACAACTGGAAAGTTATTTACCCATCTGAAACCATAGTGATTGTAACAGTTAATTTATTAGATTTTTATCAGTGTTTTCTGACGAGCTACTAATAATTTTGAACTTCAATCTAAAACTTAAATCATCGATTTATTTTTAGAAAATATACTAAATTACAAATTTTATCCTTTAAGTATGTTTAAAATTATGGATCTTATCCTTAAACTTTCATAATTACACTGAGCGTCCTTTATTTAAAAACTTATCACACTTTATGTCCTTTCAACTAACAAAAGTTAACTTTTTCTGTTAATTTTATATAAATGACCATTTTGCCCTTATTACTTAAAGGACGAAATCTGTAATTTTTTTACTATTCTGTTTTTTCTTTATGTTTTTATTTTGTTTACTTTATCTTTTTAATACACTTTTTATTTTATAATCTTAAATATTATTACGTAATTATTTTAATTTTTTTATAAGTTATACTTTTAATAATAGTTTTTTAATTTATTATATATATATTTTTTGTTTTTAAAATTTATTTATCTACTTTTCTAATTGTACGAATACAAATTAGAGGGTTAAAAATATATTTTTTTCATGTTATATAATTTAAACTAGTAATCGGTTTTATTTCTCTGTCGCTTTTTCATTATTATTTTGGTTTTAAAAAATTTTAAAAATAGTTTGGCGTATGGTATAAAGATTTTAATATAATTTTGGTATAAAATTTTAAACTGTGCTAAATAGTTTGACTTATGATATAAAGATTTTAATATCATTTTGGTATAAAATTTTCAACAGTATTAAATAGTTTGGGTTATGGTTTATATTAAAAATCTATTACAAATTGAAATAATTTTTTAATAATTTTTTTTATTTCTTTGATTAGAATTATTACTTTATCATTTTAAAACTATTTTAATTATTTTATTATATATACTTACTATTTTAATTATTACTTTTATCATTTGTCATTTAGGTTTTTAAAAAAATTAAAGATGAATGAGATGAAAATGAGGGCTCCAATTAGCATCTTTATGTGTCGAGTCATCTTAATGGATCAAAATGAGTACTACAAATTTGATTAAAAAATATTATCATGTTGATATGCCATTTAGGGTTTTTAAACAAATTAAAGATGAATGAGATGAATAATACATTGTGATGGGAATTTTTAAATATAGTTGTTAGAAAGCTAGATATTAAAAAATAACTTTAAATCAATTAAAACTATTTAATTATAGTTAAAATAGTTTAATAAAAATTAGTGGTATTTTATGTGTTACATGTATATATATATATATATATATATATATATATAATGAAAAACATATAATAAAAATAAATAAATTAAATAGTATATATTATATAAAATAAATAAGCAAAATAATCAATTAATAAAAATAAAAAAATAAAAAACTAAATAGAATTGAAGAATAAAAAGAAACTTTAACATTACAAAAGTAGTCCTTTATAAATAAAATGACAATAATGCCCTTGACTTAACAGAATTATTTAACCCCAGTTAGTAAAAAGGATGTTTTACGTAATAACTTTTTGTAAAAAAGAACATTGAGTGAAAGTCATTTTTCGAAAGGACCCATTTCATAATTTTCACCAAACATAAAGGATGAAATTTGTAATTTAGTCTAGAAAATATGATTAGTTATAAAAAAATAAATAAATTGAGATGTGGATGAGATAAAGAAAAGTAGTCAATACATAGATTTGTGGATCTTATGAACTTACACGTAAAGTGCCCCCGTTAAACTAAAATTATATTTAATCACAAGAAATTACTAATGTTATTAAATTACGTTATCAGCAAATGTCATTAGAAATTACTAACATGAACTATGAACAACTATGAACAGTAAACAAGTATAAGAATAATCAATCTATAATCTTGTTTAGTAAAGACTACATATCCTACACAGGATCCCAAAAATAATAGTATCTTGTAAAACACAAAACCTAAAAGACTATATTGACTCATTTCTAGTTAAGAGCTTGATTAAAAACCATGGAACTAGTTGAAGGTTTGAATCTAATAAGTGGAAAGTAAAAACACAACTAAAAAAAGTTGACTAACTATGTTAGTTGAGCGAACTATATAGAGTTGATTAAAAACTATGAAACCAGTTAAGAGTTTAATTAGATATCAAACTATCACCTGAATATATATCAATTAATTATTAATAAGTTAAAAAGAAGAAGAGTGATGATTCTTTATGGAGTCAAAATCAAGAAATGTGTCATGTGAATCTAGTCAAATGGCAGTTGGCACTTGGCAGCATCCCCAAATTTAAATTACAACTAGATTTGATCTCCTTTAATCGTAATTAAATATTCCAAATGGACCCATTTTCCCGCTGTTAAGAAAAAAAGAATTTGACACCCACTCCCAACTGTTCATTATATATATCGTTTTTTCGGTTTTTCCATTTAAAATTATGTAGATAATTATTTACGCCACCTTGAAAATTTAGTTTATTACATAAATAATTACATTTTGTTTTTTAGTAATGTAGCAAGTTAAAATGATAGATCATACACACGTATTATTTATTTGGTTCAATTGATATATAAGTAAACATGAAATTTAAGAATAAATGTGAATATGAAAATATATAAATGGTAAAAAATTTGTTTTTATATAAGTGGTAAGTTTTCTTTGAGATTTTGTAAGGTATGTCTACTTTACTTTATAATTTAATTTTTTTTATAAAACTTAAATGAGCAATGGATTCTAATTAAAATGAAAGTCGGTTATCGAATAAGTAAAATAATCCGTTTATCTATATTTTCAGTATTTGTCGTACAACTGATTGTATCTTAGACTATATGTTATCAAAAAACCCCAAGCCGTTATCCTTTGCCACCTCATACAAACCATGCTTCCCCCACCATTACACCTGGTGTTGGTCATGGCGCTAGGCTCGGCCCTTGGGGCTGATCATGTCACTAGAGAAGGGCGAGTGTTATTTAATATGTCATATTTTACTTAAATAATAATTTTTTAATCACCAACCAAGCATCTCCCGTTATACCCTTTTTAGGCATTTTTGGGTGAGAAAAAACTTGTTTCTATGTATCAGTTGCGAGGCAACACTTTTTTCTCAATCAATCTCTAACCGAGCCCATAACGCACATCATTGTATATTTTGTATGGTAATTCAACAGTTGTTTTATTAGATTAAACCAATTTATTTTAAGATGAATGAAATATATTATTATGTAAGGTGTCTACAAACTAAATGGATGAAAGTAGGGTGTGGACAGGGCATAAACTTTTGGTCAAACAAAAGAGAGAGATATGACAGTCAAACCAACACACTGTCATGGTCAAGCTGTTTCCCTAATTTTTATATTTTATTTTTATTTTTGTATTTTATTGCCCAAAAAGAAAGCAAATCCTGACCCACACGATACCACTTCCACTTAACCAAACAAATTTCTTTAAAAAAAATTTTTGAACGGCAAACCTATGTTTGGAGTCACTTCACCGTGTAAATTAAGTGAACACATGACATGGGTTTTATAGGGGTGAATTTTTATAAAATCTTTCATTTTGAAATGCTCGATGATATACTTAAAGTTTCAAATATATAAGACTTAGAGAGGTTTTATAAGATCTATTATGTCAAGTATGTGTTGTTGTTTCTTACCCAAAAGGTGACAGAAGTTTCTTTTCTGGTTTTTAAAGAAATAGTTATCACGTCGGGTTTGGATGGAAAAAGAGTTCTCAATTCAACATCGGATTTTTAATTTAAATTTAGAATCTATTAAACTTGTTGAATTTTTAACAAAAAGCATTCATCAATATAATTTTTTAAGCTCACCTGTCAGCTCAACCAAGCTAGAGACTATCGCCTTCGGACCACACTCCGTTGAGGAGCTTCTCCTAGACCGGTGCCAAGTGGGTGGTGCCCTCCTGAAAGTTCCCATAGCTTAAATACTTAGATTTAAAATAGACGTAAACAAGTGTGCACGACACACCTAATGACGTGTTTGATGTATCTTATAATTCACTTCAATTAACAGAGTTAATGTAATTACAAGTAAGTGATATTGATGACAATAAAATTACAAATATTTGATTGGTTGCGTATCTGAACTAACGATTTGAAGATCACAACAGATTAAAATTTTAAAAGAATTACTATCGTTTGAGAAAAGCTAAAAAAGTTATTTGCATTATGTGGTTACAAACAAACAAACAAACAAATAAACCCAGTATATCACACTTAAGAGCAGGGTCTGGGGGGTAGGTGGTGGCGAGTATTTCCTCTATTTGCATTATGTGGTTGTTTTCTAAAATTTCTAGATCATTTGTTAACGGTTTTAGATTTGTTTTTAGCGAGAAAAACCTTCAGATTGATTTTATTTGACCATTTAAGTGATTTTCAAAAATAATATTACATGCAA
Organism: Flaveria linearis; assembly: GCA_024085815.1. Classification (NCBI taxonomy): domain Eukaryota; kingdom Viridiplantae; phylum Streptophyta; class Magnoliopsida; order Asterales; family Asteraceae; genus Flaveria; species Flaveria linearis. Next base: position 85,089 of record JABSNV010000452.1, read on the forward strand.
CTTATTAATTACCTCTCATCTTCTTTACAAGTTTGACACATTCATTACACCGGTATGAAAATTGCCCATTTTGCAGTGTAATATGTTTAATTATAAAATTGTCTTACCTATACAGACATTTTCAATATAACCTATGAGCTTTCAGTTTGAAGAAAATACAGTTTGATGGATAATCTATGACTATAAGAAAGTATTAATTTGGATTTTAAGTGTGATTTTATTAAAAATATGTCGAATATGTGGTTCGTTTAGTTAATCTTGGAATATGAATCATTGTTTCAACCAAGAAAATGGAATAAAATGATTCGTTAACACAATTTAATATTTCAAATTTGGATTTATTTCAATTACAACTATGAACACAATGATAAAAAGCTTAAGCATTAGATTACCATCATAGATAGCGACAGATTCTAACAAATTCTTAAAATGGTGTCACGTTTTGAAAATTGCCCATTTTGCAGTGTAATATGTTTGAGCAACTCCAACGAGTAATCCCACACGGGCCACATACATCTAAAAACAGACAAGTTATTCTTTGATCTCTGAAAATATCATGTCTCTTTGCTTCCTCTCTAATATATTGTCCGCCATCATCCCAAAAACAAATCACACACTTTCTGTCGTCTGTACATAATTTACCACCTAACCGGCACATGAGTCAGTGGACGTCCATTCGAGACACTCTTACACCCGTACCCGATACCGGTCACCACCTTTAATTCTCAACAAAAAGGAAAACAACAAAGTCATGAATTTTGTGGTAGCTAGGTGTTTGATTTTCATATCTTGTAAAGGGGACCTCCTTGTCTGTAAAAATAATGAAAGTTAAAGGGGGCACAGTGAAAGTGTTTTGTCTTAGCATTTTTAACCTTTGTTGGTGTTTCGAGATACGTTCACTTTTTTTATGGTCTTGGTTCGTGCGGTTTGGCTAACCCAAGTCCTCGTGCGGTGTAATTGTTGACGACTTGAACCGGGTTCCCACGTGCGCCAAATGCTATTACTAATTTACCATTGTTTGTTAAGTGAAAACTTATACCCTCATAATTTTAATAATTTCAAATTTGTTTAAATTAATGATTATTTTTGTAAGAAAGTAGAGAAATTCTATTAAAACTTTTAACGGATACTTTTCTTTTAGAAATGTCAACTAATACATTTATTTTAATTTACACATAATTTTATGATTCAACTAATTACATCAATTTATCATTAATGGATTCGAATAAGCTTGACCAATTTAGCTTCAAATAATTTTGTTCGTATTTGTTGGCAGATTTTTTGACCGACGAACACACACTCTATTGTATACCTATTATATTTCTACACACTCTACTGTATAACTACTTTATTTCTAAAATGAATGTACCTAATAATTAAACTAAACATCACTACTTTTTCTCGCTCTCTATTTTTCAATTAAATTATATATTTATACCCTTATTATTATATTTTCACTCTCATCCACTTAGAACAACTTTCAAAAATTAAAAAAATTTATGAGAGTTGTACCGTGTTTCCTCAAATATGAAGAATCACGATACAATTCTCGTAAATTTTCTACTTTTTTCATTCACAATCACTCACAACTATCCACATAACATAAGACACACACTCACATATATAAGGAGAACAAGGTGTGTGTCACACCCCAACCGACGGCGGAATCATCGGGACGGACCAATGGGAATCGATTGTTCACAGTACATGGGACTAAGTAAACTGAAGTAATATTAAATGTCACTTGCATTAAAGAATTCTAATACATTTAAACAATAATACAAATAACGTAATAGTAATTGTCTTTTATTTTGACTAAGTCCGGATCCTAGATGAGCATATAGATGTCCACTAACTTGCTTAACCTGAAATCATGTGAAAAGTAACGGGTCAGCTAAAAATTAGTCGGTGAGTAAACACAGTTTTGAATATACATATATATAAGATGATTGAATGTTTGAATAATTCAATTCACATGGAAATGTCGAGACTTATAGCACGATAATGTAACACAAAACAATCAACACAATCAATCCAATTGACTAAACTGACTCGATCCGCAGACGAAGTCATGATAGAATATGTGAATCCGGTTTCAATCACCACTCGAGTATTCATATGGGGTGGGTTGTCAAACCAATAGATCTATCATTGTTACCGTGGTCGCATGAATTATTGATTGTGTTAACATCCAATTCATCTAACTATGAATATATTATTACAAGTAAGGACATAACATGTAAAGAATTGAATTTATAAGTGAAATAAAGAAATGAAATAACAATGGTTGATTATAGAGTCACATGATTTCCCCAAAATATAAATACATAAAATGGACAATGAATACTCACATGACGATTATGTATATATAGGTGGATTAATAGAGATAATAATCGATGTTCCAACGAAATCCCTCACAAGGTACCTAATCATGTGTATATATATTACAAGATTTAAGTTTAATAATAAAATTAGTGTTTAAATGTGAACTAGGGTTTCTATAGAGATTTGGGGTTTTTATTAATATATATATATAGATAAAACTTAATAATGAAATCACTTGTATTTTAATGAATGGTGTTATATCATTTAAATAATTTTTAACGTAATTAAAGTTTTTATAATAACGGATAAAGTTTAATATAAAGTGTAAATAATTTCAATAATTATTTAGAGTAGGAAGATTTAATTATAACTAAAGGTATCGTTTGGACCCATAATGATTTATTAATTTAAACCATAATTTAAAAAATCCATTTTATAAGAAATAACTAAAAAAAATAAAATAATCTTTGTTATATTGTTTTATAAATATTAAATTTAAAGAAAAATTGCAGAAAATAAGTTTGATGATCTAAAAATAAACAAAGTTTATAAAAATGATTTCTATAATTTTTAGAAATTTTTCTATAATTTTTAAAAGGCTAAAAAGCCCCAAAAAATATATGTTGGGGGTGCCTGGGTTCGAACCCGGAACCTCCAAGTTGAAAGCATAGTGACATAACCTGTGAACCAAGGCTTACAGCCGCGGTTATTCTCGGGTTCCAACTCTTTTAAACTCAAGCACCAAATAACCCCAATTTCAATAAGAACCTTAGTTCGTATTTGATCAAATTGAACACGAAAACGAATTCAATAGTGAAATCAAACATGGGGCTTTGATTACCCATGTAAAATCGAGTATGTAGATATGTTTAATTACCCGAAATGATGAAGAGGTCGATAGAATCGAGTCGAGGTGTTCGCGGCTTTAGTCCGATCTTGAATCGTTGTGTGTGTGTGTGTTTGGTCGAATTGAAGTTTCAGAGAGTATGAGGGTGTGATTTCAGAGGTTTGCCCTCTATTATTTAGGGGTAATTTGATGTTAAACGATGTGTACGAGTTCAACTCAATTGTCCAATATTCGGGTCGATTTTGTATGTGATCGAACTGATTTTATGTTAAATTGATGTTTTGATTATTATTATAATTGTGATTATGCGATTCCAGGTTTGTTGATTGAGTCCACTACTCGGTGTTTCCACTCAGATTTGATTCGGATTTAAGTGGGGTGGTCGGGTTTGGTTGTCACACACAAATCGACTCTATTATCAAATTGTAGTGGGGCATAGGTTCGAATCTTTCACGCGATATTGTCGGGGGTGTTTAGTTGGGTTGAATCCGCGTGATTTGGGGTGTTGTGGCTCGCCGGAAAACGGCCGGAAGGTGGCCGGAGGGGGAGAAGGGGTCGACGGGGATGGGGGCTGGGTTTTAAAACAAAATTACACATTTGGTCCCTGTAGTTTCGAGTTTGTTATTTTATGCTAGAAACTTAAATTTTAAGTTTCATAAATTACATAAATATCCCCAGCACTTAATTTATTTTAAGTTCTAATCATTTTTAAATTTAAATGATTTTTATAAGTCATTGTTATTATTATTATTATTAATATTATTATTATTCTTATTAGTAATATTATTATTATTTATTATTGTGTTCAATTTAATAATTAAATTATTTACTTCCAATTTAATGAATTTAAAGACAAACTAAGAAATAAGTATAGACAAGCCCTCAGTGTTTTATAAGTGTCATAAATGGTTCTTACAAGCATATAATGGGTTAACTTTTATTTAACGAAAATTACGAGATGTTGCAGTGTGAATGCTCTAAAAACATATAACTTTACGATCATGATACCATTTCATGACACTAGTTGATAGATCATTTGGTGGTTTTGTTGTAATTTTATACTATGGTCTTTTAAATATTTTATAATGTGTTCATCATACATGAATATACAAAATATTTCCTTTTTTATTTTTATGCGAGTAGAAAGACAATTAATTTCTTTTATAAATTATAATATTAAACAAAAGTTATGATTTGCACAATAAAACTATAAACGTTATTATCTTCTTTTTATGTTTTGTTTATATGAAGGCTCAAATCTACAAGTTCTTCCAAATTGGTCTCTTTCAACTCCATTATTTATTTAGAAATCCTCTTTTTCATTCTTTTATTTTTCACCACACTTTAATAAAGCATATGGATCTTTGTGCGGTGTCATTATTTTTTCATTGACTGTTCCTCTATTCGTTTGATGATTCATTTCAAACCTTTTAAAGCTTGAACACGACATGAAACACTTTGATTTTAACGTAGAGGGTGTTCTTTATTATTATCGTCCATATTTGTTTTGATGGTGATGAGTCTTTTGACCGAAGAAAAAGGGCACAAATCAGTTAAAGCGAATCAAACACTGTTACAGGAAAGAGAAAGCAACAAGAAGAAAAAGAGTAAAAGACCCACGTTTCTTTGAGTGATTGTGAATGAAAGACGCAATTTCTTGATGTAATCTGCTGCAATTGAGGTCAATTTATTTATTCTGAATCAATTTGCACACCAGGTATTTGTGAAAATGCCTGTGTGTCCTTCACGAACAGATGGGGCTAATACACAGGTTCTAGATCTACAAACTGCTGTTAAAGATGGCGTTTTGGGCGGTGGAATCGGATTCGGTGGTGGGTTTGCTGAGAAATTCGATCTGAAGAAGATGATTGAGCAATTAGATGATTTGCATCTACATGATGTCCCATCGGTGTTCATTTGCCCTATTTCTCTTGAACCAATGCAAGACCCTGTGACCCTTTGTACGGGACAAACGTACGAGCGATCCAACATCTTGAGATGGTTCAGTTTGGGTCATTTCACATGCCCCACGACGATGCAAGAGCTTTGGGATGACTCTGTTACACCCAACAATACTCTTCATCAGCTGATTCACACATGGTTTTCTCAGAAGTATTTACAGTTGAAGAAGAAATCTGAGGATGTACAAGGGTGTACATTGGAGATTTTGGATGCACTCAAAAGGGTCAAGGGTCAAGCTCGTGTTCAGTCGTTGAAAGAGCTCCGGCGGGTGGTTACGGCTCATGCCGCCGCTAGGACGACGGTTGTTGATAAAGGGGTGGATGTTCTTTCATCTTTGTTGGGTCCGTACACATCTCATGCTACTGGGTCTGAAGTGGTTTCAATTCTTGTTAATTTGAGTCTTGATTCGTCTTCAAGGTTGAATCTTATGCAGCCTGCAAAAGTGTCATTAGTTGTTGATATGTTGAATGAGGGGTCTATTGAAACAAAGATCAATTGCACCAAATTGATTCAGACATTGATGGAAGAAGACGATTTCGACATGGAAGTCATTTGCAGCCATAGTTTAATTCTTGGTTTGATGAGGATGGTTAAAGATAAACGACATTTAAGTGGAAATTTGCAGGGTTTAAAGCTGCTTAAATCGATATGCTTGCATAAACAAGTGAAAATCTTGATTGTTAGCATAGGAGCAGTTCCTCAATTGGTGGAATTACTGCCTGGAATGAATCCCGAATGTTTGGAATTGGCGTTGTTCGTTTTAGAAGCTATTTCGACTGTAAAAGAGGGTAAATTGGCATTAAGCAGGTGTTCAAACACCATACCCAATATGGTCAGAATCTTGATGAGGGTATCTGAAAGCTGTACACAGCTTGCATTGTCTATTCTATGGTCAATTTGCATGCTTTCGCCAGAAGAATACTCATCGATCGCTGTTGACGTTGGTCTTGCAGCTAAACTTTTACTTGTCATCCAAAGCGGTTGCGATCCATTGCTGAAACAAAGATCAGCTGAACTCTTGAAGCTATGCAGCTTGAATTACACAGATTCAATCTTTATTTCCAAATGCAAGCTTACAAGAACCATCAGGTGAAAAAGATATATATAAATATAGTAATTAATAAGATATATATTTAAAAAGACAAACGTAGCATGCCTTTCTCATATTTGGATGCATATATATATATATATATATATATATATATATATATATATATATATATATATATATATATATATATATATATATATATATATATATATGCAATTACCGATATCTCACCGATATATCACCGCGAGAACCGATATATCAAATATCGGTCAGTGACCGATATCCGATATTTCACCGATTTAACTGCATAGATATAGTGGGCTTTGTGGAGTTATTACCAATGGTAAAAAATCACTTTTTTGTCCATTTTTTCTCTTTAAGGTATCATTTAACTTTTTAATTTTTGGAATATAAATATTTCTTTGGTCTACTATTGAAATGGATATTGAGTTCTCGAGAGTTAGGTAATGTGTGTTTTGAATGTTGACTGAAAAATTTAATGAATAATTGTGGTGTGTGTGGGTCAATCCTAGTGGTGCTATATGTGCAATGAGCATGGAGAAGAGGGCCATTGTGTTTTGACAGTTAGTATAACAAGAATGATGATTGGACCCATAGAAGACTCGATACTTCAAAGTTCAAATCAATGATGTCTTCAATTGAAAAGATAACCAAGAGCACTTTCACCTTAACCGGATCATGTTCCAAAAATCTTGATGATTTCTACATAGTTCTAGATTCAAACAAGTTGCGAGCTTGACGGACGACATATGTAAAATAGAGAGGGAAGGACAAAGCAAATGTGAAGAGCCACAGACGGTCCGTGGGATCAGAGGGCGGTATTTGACGAAAAAATCACTTCGTAATCTCCCTTACATAAAACAGTTGAATTGCAATGTTACACTGCTCTAACTTTGGCAATTTTGATGTTAAATAAGTGGTCATCTAGGCAAATGTATGGTTTGATTAGACAGATTTCACTTCTTCTCCATCTGGATAATAAGAATATAATCAAATAAACTGCATAATATACGTGGTGTCTTTGAAATTTTGAAGTAATATTGTCAATGATGCAATTTACAAAGTCACAGTCAGATTGAGACCACGCTTTTCGTCCAGAAGGGAGAGTGAGGCCAGCTTGTCGCCTATTCATTCAACAGTACACGTGAAAGTTCATTGCTTTACCAACGACCTTCATCTATTATATTATTATATTATATTACTTTTTTTAAAAAAATCTTATATTATTGTATTGTACAATAGCCTTATAATTTAGATCTCAAAAATTCCACGCCAATGCATAAATCTATTAGAAACAAAAAGCCAATTATGCAATGTATGTAGGCTGTAGCTTTATTTACACAGAGTATCTTGAAAATACACAAAAGAAAACGGATAATATTTCTTTCAACAAAAAAAATGAAATAAACCATGGAGTAAATCTCGGTTTTGGTCCCTGTTTTTGCAAATTGACTCCACTTGAGTACCAACGTTTATTTTGTCTCTATTTGAGTACCAAAGTTTAAAAAAGTTGTCTGTTTCAGTCCTTTTGACTAACGGTGTTAACTTTTTTCCGTTAAGTGATTGTCAATTTACTAAAATACCCCTCATTCAAAACACCATCTTCTTCTTCTAAACCTCTCAAACACCACACACCACCACCCCGAACCTTTCAAACAAACCCCACCACCACCGGAGCCATCATCATCGGCGCCGGCCTCTCCGGCCTAGCCGCCGCCGTCCGCCTCCACTCCCACAACATCCCTTACTCCTCCTCGAAGCCTCCGCCGTCCGCACCCAGATCGCCACCACCTCCAATGATCGCATCCACCACCGTCACGCACTGTCACCACCTATAACCCACCAACCACCACCAAATCCGGCCACCACCATCGAGAACTCGCAAACAGATGATCGGTGGCGGAATCTCCGACGTTGCTGGGTCCAGCGCTACCGGAAGAAAGACCCTGCATACGTTTCAAATAAAGCTTGTGTTTTTGCAGATGGCTAGCAACGTTTTCTCGGGTCAACCCGTCCACTTTGAGATAAGGGCATAAGGTCCTCCGGCGATTTGGGTTTAGGTTGTTTGAAGGTCGACCGAAGATGATGTTGTTGGTCGATTGAAGGTGATTTGGTGGTACAAGGGTTCGAATTCGAATTTGGGGGATTAGGTTGTGGTTGGAGATTAGGTGGTTGAGGTCAATTTTGGGGGTTTAGTCAATAGGGGATAAGTTGTGGTCAATGGTGGGTGATCGATCGATAGGGGATGGTGTTGTTTGAAGCTGTTGCGGTCGATTTGTTGTTGACACCGACTATGTGGTGCTTTTGGTTGTCTGCTATGTATCAAGTCGTCTGCTGTGTATCAAGTTGTCTGTGTCCACTGTCGGTTTGAATTGTTTATCCGCCGTGGAATCAAAAGTGTCCACTGTGAACCAAATTGTTTGTGTCCGCAGTGGATTTGAGGTTCAATTCATCCTCTGTATGATTGGTAAACCGTCAGCTTTGGGTTTGGTTTCTTGTTCGATGTGGTAACAACTTTTTTATTTTTGCAGATTGCGAGATCAGGGGTGATTAGGGTTTGAGATAAGGGCATAAGGTCCTCCGGCGACGGCAGCTCATCCTCCCACTTTGAGAACCAATTGGACTGATCATCTTCTTCCCTCATTTCTATAATCGGATTGAAGACCTGATTAATAGTTTGCTGATGGAGATCAGAAGTTGTTGTTGTTGTCGCAGATGTTGGATCAAAGGAAGGCTCTCAATCTAGAAAGATTCGAGTTTTTACTTGTTAGAAAGAGAGAGAGAGAGAGAGAGAGAGAGAGGACGATGGCGGCTAGGCCGGAGAGGCCGGCGCCGATGATGATGGCTCCGGTGGTGGTGGGGTTTGTTTGAGAGGTTAGGGGTGGTGGTGTGTGGTGTGTAGTGGAGATAGGTGATATTTTTAGCCCTTAGGGGTATTTTGGTCTTTTTAAAAAATCTATCAGAAAATGTTAACACAGTTAGTCAAAAGGACTGAAACAGACAACTTTTTTAAACTTTGGTACTCAAATGGAGACAAAATAAACGTTGGTACTCAAGTGAAGTCAATTTGCAAAACACAGGGACCAAAACCGAGATTTACTCTAAACCATGTTACCTTCATACAGTTAATTTTAAAATAATAAGAAAATTAACTTGTTTTGTTTTTTTTAAAGTAAATGTTCATACCTCTTAACATTAATAAATTATCCCTAAAATAGATTGTTCTCCATGTGGGCCGCTATCCTTGGATCTTAATTTTCGGGGCCTAAGAAGGAAATGCATAAGCAGGCTTGGGCTGGCATCTGGAGCTTCTTGTATATAAAAAAGTTGAACTTATTTATGAAATTATAGAACAGTTATTTAGATTGTTAAATTTTGTATTAATGATTGTTAGGAATCTACAAATAACTACTTGTGTGAAAAAAACGTATTTTACTTGAAATTTATGAACCAACTCTATTTTGAGTGTGTTTATGATTAAAATACTTGAAAGAAGCTTTAATACACTTTTGTTTTTGTTAAGATGAGATCATCAAGATGCTTTTTGATAAAGCCCGATTCTACCCATGCATTGTTGTTTTTGAAAAAAAAGTTAACAAATTATCATTTATGCTTGAAAATAGAAAGCAAAAAATGCATTACTTTATCAAAGTGTGAATCTTTAAAATGACAGATGCTTTTTGATCTATCAACTTATACAACCAGCATTAACGATTACATCATGCGTCAAATGCATTCAGTCACTGCTAGAAAACTATATATATTTTAACCGTGTTTCGATCAAAGAACGATCCGAAATGACTCGAAACCGCGTCAATTGGATAAAACCATATACAGCATCGACTTTGCTATTGATATAGATAACTTTTCATGCTAGTATTACATACGACAAGAATATCATTTAATTTACACATTAAACGACATACGCATAATCATCATTTCATGGTGATGGAAGAAAAGACATCTCTATCATCGTTGTGTACATGTTCATCGATTTTAGCAATTTATCATCTAATAGTCCGGCAGGCATACATCGACTTTCGCATTTTATCCCTTTACACATGATTGCGATACAATTTACAAACCCTAGGTCAATAATCATCCAACACCACCGTTCTTTCTTAATTCTCTAAACCCACAAAACCCAAATCATCATACGAATTGTTCGATAACAGTGTTCAATGGATCTAAACATGATAAACAATGGTCTAGATTACGCCCTGAAACGAAAGAAATTGATTCTTCTTCTTGGAGCATTAGGGTTTTCAACGTACGGTGCTTTCAGAGTTTATAATCTACCTTCAGTCGTTAAGAACAGAGAAAGAGCGATGAAGATCTTCTCAGCGTTAGCTTCAATCACCGAATTCGTTGGTGATTCCGCTGAAACATTAGGGGTAATTTCTAGGGATTTGAAGGGTTTCATACAATCAGACTCCGATCAAATCCCTGGTAGTTTGAAGCAAGTGTTCAAAATTACTAAATCCGATGAGTTTTCAGAGTCGATTGTTAGGGTTACAAGGGCTTTGACATTGGGGATTTCACGTGGGTACCAAATTGGGCCTCCAAATGCCCATTCGGGTTCAAGTTTTTCCGATCGGGCTTTGGATAAGTTGTTTTCTCCTGCGGGTTATGGTTTTGCTTCTGTTATTGTTGGAAGTTTCTCAAGAAACATGGTTATGGCGATATATGCTGATAGAGAGATCACTGCAGGGTCGGGTCACCCACCCGACCCGGATCGAAAATGGGTTGATGTGTTATCAGATGATAATGGTAGGAAATTGATAGGGGATTGTATTCAGCAGTTTGTGACCACAATGGTGACAGTTTATCTCGACAAGACGATCGATATAAACACCTACGATGAGATATTATCGAGTTTGACCAATCCAGAACACGAAGAACAAGTGAGGAGTTTGTTGTCTTTGATTTGCAATGGTGCCGTAGAGACCTTTGTGAGGACTTCACACCAAGTTTTGACGAATTCAGGGTCAAATGGTGGGTCAGATTCGAATGCAACTTCGTATTTGATCAGGAGAGGTTCGTCGACGATTGGTAAAGTTTTTGATGGGCAAGAACTCATGTTGAGTAAACTGACAGCAAGAAATATGCATACCAATTTGAGATTTATTCTTGATTTAACAAGAAGGGTGACACTTGCAACTGTCAAATCTTTTGTGGGTTGTTTATTAAATCGGTTATACATGGGTATGAAAACAAGATTTCTTGAAGCTTACAGGCATCTCAAGGCGAAATCTTTAGTTGTTATGACAGTGTGCATTTCACTGTATTTGCACATGTTAACCGAACCCTTGCGTTTAATATCAGTCTAGACTAAAGTTTTGATTTTGTGTTTGATGAACATATGTTATTAAGTTGTAACCGCTAAAGAATCTTGAAATAACCATATACATAAATAAAGATAGAAACTTTATCATGGGTTTTTGTTCTGTGTATAGATATAGTCTGTATGAGCAACAAGTGTTCTTCTCATCAAGCACTCATCTTCAGCAATCCCTTCACACCCTTCTTCAATCTCAGCAATTTCTTCACCACCCTACGAAGAAAATAATAATATTTTGAGATCTTGAATCAGTATCAACTTACACATGAATTCAATGTTACCTTATGCTGATGTTTTGTCCCGTTGGCGGTGAGTGGGCGGGCGGCGTAGGACGGGTTCGAGCAGAGGATAAGGGCTAGTATGAGCAAGAGGGTGGCTGCTCTAGACATGGTTATTGTTAAGGTGATCAGGCTGCATGGAGAAATGCAAGAAGATATGAATTTATAGAAAGCAACAAGTATGGTGTGAATGGGAGACTTTGGAATACAGATATTATTATAATGAAGTAAACCCGAATCTAGAATCATTAAATGCCTTTAAAACATAGGTGTGAAATGATTAGATTAAAGGAATAAATAAGACTTGTAATATGACCAAAAAGTTGGCTTGTAGACAAATTGATTAACCTGCAGAGGGTGCCCCCGTGAAGGCTGATATTCACCCGTGGTGCACTGATGACTGATGATGGTCAACCCATGGCATGTGATATTGTGCACTAGTGGTTGGTTGTTGCGAGATAATTAGAAATTTGGCTAAAATTCGGTAGTTGTGACATTTTGTCAAACATTTGGTGTGCATGCATCTAATTTCAAGTGTTGGAATGATGTGTGTGGGAATTTTAGGTAATCATCAACTAACATTGGGTTGGTTCATGTAAATTCAGTGGTTAAACGTCTCTCTAATGTAGAAAAACATTTAGAAAGTTCTATTTGTTTAAGGTTGAATATTCAATTGCAAAGAAAAACGCGTTGGCTGTGTGTTATTTAACATGTCGGCTAGCAAAGGGAATGTGCAAGTTGGGGGTTAGTGGATTATAAAATTGAAATGAATATATTCTTTATTGCTTTTGAATAAATAAAAAATATTTGTATTTAGTGGTTATGTGTTTAAGTTTTAGCAAGGACATTGACAAAAAAATTACAATTGTCTACTAGTATTAATTATAAAATACTGACGACTATGTTATGTTTCTTACTTTTTTATTGAAATAAATTACATAAATAATGCATCTGACTATAATTTGTTATGAGTTTCAGTCTTTACTTTTAAGTATGTCTGATCGTATCTATCTTTTTATTTTTAACCCCCCACCCCCACCCCCAACAGCTCCAAAGAAGCTTCGCTCATGCCCGGCAACACTCCACGCAAGACAACAGATACATTGTTTGGTATTCTTTTTTTTTACTTATATGGTGTTTCTTTGAGTTTTGGTTGTTTGCCTGCGTCTACCGTGTTATATTGTTATCTTGGTGCCATTGTTTGAACAATTACTTACCTATTTTTATCAACAGTTATTTTCAAATGGGTTGAGTCATATATATTTTCACTATTATTCTCTTGATTTGTTCTTGCTTCTTTTTCTTTTTCTAGTGCATTTCCATACTAAGGACGTCACTTGAATTACATTTTCGCATTAAAAAAACTTGTTAATTTTGGAGTTTGACTTTTCAAAATTTATTTCGGTAAACTTTGAAATTCTCGAATGTTTAATTTTAGAATTTCCCCTTATTTTTATTTATTTTTTTGAACAACAACAATGAAGATATATATCATTAAAAAGATAGCGGAAAACTAGCAAGTACAAACATCAAAATAAACATACAATTTTACATTGAATTATAAGAATTTTCCCTTATAATTTTGTATTTTAGTGTTTCAACTTATTAACTTCGGGCGATGAGATGATTTATGAAATTTATAATGGTAATCGAGAAGATTGACCTGGTCATAAGCATGTGTCTGATTTGATCTGAAGAATGAAGGATGCTTCACCAACAAGACAAAAACGATTATAGTCAAGAGTTGACGTAAGAGAAATCTAAACAAAGAGAAGAAAATAATATAAATCATAAAATGTGAAGATGATGATATGCGACAAAAAATGAATCATTTGAGTTCTTATGTCGGGTACGTATTCCCATTTAGAAAACATACAACTAGGACACAATTACATCATTCTTCACGTATAAACAGATTTTAAATATTTTAAGATTTTAACAAAAATACACAGCTTCTCAATCAGTATTTTCTATGTATTAATACCGAAATAAAATAATTCAAGCTGTATATCAACCCGATTTTATAGTTGTATTTTAAAAAAAACCCATACAATCCTTTAACATAAGGGTGGTGGGGCGCTATCGTCGTGAATACGCAGCGGGACGCTTCCCACGCTGCAACTTCTGATCACCGCACGACGAGTTTACGCCGAGTCACACCATTCTAATGGTCATATTTTCGACCATTACGCACCCCACCCCAAACCCCAACCCCGACCGTCGTCGGGATCTTGTCGGAGACTACGCCGGTTGTCTTCTCCGGCTATGAATCTTTAATGTTAATTGCAAGTTTCATTTGCACCCTCTCTAAATATTAACTTTAACACTTTTCAAAATTTTGGGATAGTGGAGCCAACTAAAAATTAAGAAAGCTTTAAATAAAGTCTATTAAAACTAAAAAATATAATAAGTAATCTCAATCAATGGCGAAGCTTTTAAAGGGCCGGGGGGGGCCGCCGCCCCCCCTATTTTTTCGTCCGTAGTGTTAAATTTTAGCCCGATAGTGTAAATTTTTGGCCCGGTAGTGTAAATTTTTATATAAATATCGAGTTCGCCCCCCTGAAAAAAAATCATCGCCCCCGCCCCCCCTACGAAGTTGGTTAAGCTCCGCCACTGATCTCAATCATCAATATCTTTAATCAATGATTAAGATCAAATTGTAGGAAAAAAATTGTTAAAGTGGTGTTTTAGTAATAGTCACTTTTCTTAACTTTTTGTAAGTTTCTCCCATTTTTTAAACGTTCATAACTTTTATATATAACATTACTTTTATTTAATTAAACCATAAAAACGGGAGTTTTTGCTCTGTAAAACAAATATAGTATTGTTATATAGAAAGATAATAATTTTTTATAGTTTTTATGCTTATATCTCGTAAACGTGTTTAGTGCAGTTTATTATATTTTTTATTGGTTATTGTATATTCTTGAACACTATTGTGTTTTTCAAAAATGAGAAATATAAGAAAAATATAATGGTGGATTAGTGAAGGGGCCTGCTAAAGGGACGCCCTCAAGGATATCTGGACGCCCTGCTTACGGGCCGTAAGGCCCTTCAGGGCCGTATGGTCTGTCGCAAGTCAAATCGGTCATTCAGAAACGTAATTCAAAAACGTAACGGCCCGTGAATATGATCACGGTCGTGTTTATTTACGGCCCGTGAATTTCTTCACGGCTCGTTTGGAATTCGTCTTACGGGCCGTGAACTTACTTACGGGTCCTAGTTTCACTTTTAATAATTTGACGAGATATATTATTCCTCGTTTTTCGTGTAATTTTGTATTTATTACGTTATTTGATATGACGTAATATTTCTCGATAGTCGTGTAAATTTGTATTTATTACATTATTTGATATGACGTAATATTCCTCGATATTCGTGTTAATTATGTGACGAGATGCAATATTCCATTTCAACTACTATATAAACGTTAGTTTATAAATTCATTTCATAATTCAACGATATAAATTCATTTCATTTCAACTACTACATAAACGCAATATTCCATTTCAAGTACTATATAAACGTTAATATCTAACGTTACGATGTCTTTCTGGGATAACAACTATTTATTCGGTTCGGAATCTAACTATTACCCTCAGGAGGGTTACGGTTATTACGATGAGGCTGCTTCAAACTATCTAGGACAGTTCGCGTCCAATTACGGCGGGAATGACGGCGGCGATGGCGGGGGTGATAACGGTGGCGATAGCAGCGGGGATAATGACGGTTCTGGTTCCGGTAAAAAGGGTTTATACGACACGAATCAGGTTATAAGATATATCATATTTAATTTTACTTTCATTTTACTATCATTTAGTAATAACTAACTAAAAATATTAAATTGATTAGGTTTTCTCATCTCGTGAACAATTAGTTGATTGGGCAACTAACGTGGGGCGAGATAATGGGTTCGTTATTGTCACCAAACGTTCAAAAAGAAATTCGAATGGTTTGGTGGTTAAAATTTGGTTGAAATGCGATCGGGGTGGTGTATATAAGGGAGCATCCACTCTAAGAAAAAGTGGCACGAAAAAAACAAACTGTCAATTTGAATTGTAGGGTAAGTACCAGATGCAGAGAGATGGGTGGATTATAGTTGTTGTGGATGATACTCATAACCATGAACCTGCTGAACACCTGGAAGGACATGCATACGCAATGAGGCTCACCGAAAATGAGCTTTCTACTGTAAAGAATCTGACCGAGCAAAATATTGACCCTCGAAACATTCTAGGCACGTTGAGGGAACAAAATCCCAATAACGTGTCTGGGTTACGAACCGTATATAATGCTCGGGCAAAAATAAAAAAGTCCACCAGAATCGGTGAAATCCCAATGCAGGTTTTTTTTTCTATACTATAACAACATCAATATATTTACACCCCTCACATTGAGGAACCGACAAATACCGTCGACGGGGTTTTTTTTATACATCCCACATATCACACATTATGGCGTGCTTACCCACACGTGCTGATGATTGACACAACATACAAAACTAACTTGTATAAAATGCCTTTTGTTCAAATGGTTGGTGTGACATCCACCCTGAAATCTTTTTCTGTTGCTCACGCATTCATTGATTATGAGCGTAAAGCCAACTTCAGATGGGTGTTAGAGCAACTAAAAGCAACGCTGGAAGATAAGTGTATGGAGCCCCGTGTTATACTAACCGACCGAGACCTCGCTCTGATGAATGCGTCAGAAGAAGTTTTTCCGAGTGCTGTTCAATTACTTTGCAGATGGCATATTTCGGAAAATATTGCTAAACATTGTAAGGCGAGTTTTTCAAATGAAGAGTGGGGTGCTTTTCAGCATGTGTGGTCGGTACTTATTAACTCTGAAACGGAGGACATATACGCTTATAATTACGACCGGCTTTATCGTAGATTGGTGTCCAACCATTCAAGTAAGTTTTCTAGTGTTATTCTTAAAATATATGTATATTTACATAAAAATAAGTGCATTTTTTAATAGGAGTGCTGATGTACCTAAAAAATAACTGGTTGGACCCCTACAAAGAGAGATTTGTGTCGGCGTGGATAAATAGAAGTTATAACTTCGGTCAGCACACAACGAACCGAGTTGAGAGCCAACATTCGTTGTTGAAAAGTTACCTGAAAGCAACCAATAGCACCCTGGATAGATTTATTCCTTTCATTAATAATATCTTAGCTACCCAGAAAATTGCTATAAAAGAAAGTTTTACCAAAAGCAAAATCATGCTTATGGTGCAGCATAATCATGAAGTGCTTAAATTGCTGCGAGCTAACGTTTCTATTGCGGCTTTGGATATGTTAGTCGGTGAGATTAACAGGATAAATCATCTAATTATATCCAAAGAATCATGTGGCTGCCATCTTTTTACCAGCTTTGGTCTTCCGTGTGCTTGTAAATTAAACAATTACTTTTAAACAGGTGAATGTTCTTTTACGTTTTTTATTTTTTCATGAAAACTTTTATTATATTTTATTTAATATATTATTTTATAGGTCAATGTATCCCGCTCGATGCCATTGATTTTTTTGGAGGAAGCTAGATTTTTCACCCGCGTATATTGTACGGGAGGTTCAAGTAGATGTACATAAAGAGATGGAGATGGTGACAAAACATTTACTTGTCCAACCCGAAAATGTGAAAAGATCTTTGATTAATATTTTCAAATCTTTCGTTACTCCTTCAAAAACGGATAAAAAACCTCCTAAAGTCCAAACAAATACACGGGGTCGTCCAAAAAAAGATAAGCAAAAAGAAACAATATTAGACGCCCCCAGACATAGTTCATATGTTCAACCGAGAGAAAATTTTGAAGGTCCGCCAACATATTCAAGTTCGGTGGTGAAGTCAAAACAAGGGCCTTTGCAGCGCAGTCAATCCATGTCTTCAAAATCAAGAGCCAAAGATGGATTATCTCAACAGAGTTCCAAGTTTTCATATATCCCGGGCGACGAAGATAAAAACAATTTTTTCCGGTTTAACCGCTGGATTCCATCATTCTTTTTCCCGTATATTTCAGGTGCGGATGATGTTTTAGCGGACGGCAATTGTGGTTTTCGTGCTATAGCACTCGCACTGGGATATGGTGAAAATCACTGGCGTTTTATACGTACGGAACTTATATCTGAGTTGGATGAAAACAGACATAGGTACGCTGCGATGTTTCCTGATATAAACGAAATAAGGGAATCATTAAACTGGAACGGGTTAGGTGCGGCTCCACACAAAAATTGGAGAATATATATGAACTTGTAGTGAGTCCATAGAAATCTTAAAAAGATACCAATTTTCTTCGTCATCAGTCATTGGTACGTAAACCTACAAAACAATTTAATTCACGGTTATAAATTTATGATTTTTATTGTAAAACATGAAAACAGTATTACCGTATCAACTTCCCATAACGCGGGATATAGACAGTCACTCCCGTCTCCATATTCGTTACCATTAACGGACCCCGAGTATATTAAGTTAAACCACTCAAATGGGAGAATCGTCCAACGATCACTACCCGACAACTCTTCGGTTCTACGTATTTCTTCGTATCTCCATATTGTGAGTCTATTTGTCCACGCCCGAACATGCTATAAAACAACAACTTTTTAATTGTTAGAATTTTAAAATAAAATAAAATATATAAAAAAACTTTAAATCATACCTCTGTACCTAAAGACACGTTTCCGAGTAATTCACGCCAAAATTGTAACGGAATATCGGAATGACCCATGTAATACACTCTACATGTTTGGGAGTCATCGTTACGTATAAAGTGAATAATATTCTGAGACCAGTTCCTCCCGTTCTGCCAATTATGGTTATCTATTGGATCAGGAATACTTTCCACAATATCTCGTGAGTTTGAAGATGACTCATTTTGACGTCTTCTCCTACCTCCACGAGAAGACATTTTAACTGTTTCGTTTCTCACTAACCATATAACAAGTCATATATATAACGGTTTATATAGAATCTTAAATCGAATCAAGGAATAATACGTCGCGTCACATAATTATAAAATTTAAAAGCGCACGCAAATCGAGGAAAGTAAATTCTCAGAAGGACAATTACGGGCCGTGAGAGAACTCACGGGCCGTTATGTGAGATGTTCACGGTCCGTGGGGATGGGATTTTACGGGCCGTTATGTATTACACGGCCCGTGAGTAGATGTTGGTGTGAAAATTAAATGTTGAAACCCATACGGCCCGTGAGGCCCTTCACGGGCCGTGACAAAAGTCAAAGGGCGTATGTTTAACACCTGACAGGGTGTTTAATTAGCTGGGGCCTTAATGAAATAACATCATTGTATATCTTTAACATGTATAACATAATAATATATTAATAATTAATTAATCTAATACATTAAAATATTAACAAAAAACACATCATGATGTCTTATTATATCTTTTGATCGTTATTATTTTATCTTAAATGCTATGTGTTTTGAAAAATACATTAGTAAAATAACATAATTATGTACTTTTAATTCTAAACACAATGATAGACAACAACAAGTTTATATAAACTATAAAAAAACGACAAAAATAATCCATCGTGTTATCTTCAACACTGAATTTTGGAAAATAAATTGATGAAAGTATATCATTGTGTATAAATACAATAATAGATTACAAGTCTATATAATGTATAGAACTAATGTCAAAAATACGACAAAATAATTTAAAACGTAAAACACAATGATTAATAAATATAACATATGATTTAAAATATATGACACAATAAACTGATATTTGACACAATGAATGTATAAGACACAATAAGTTGATTTATTTATCACAATAACCAAAATGCTCTTATATTTAAAATAATAAAATGACATGTGTTAAACTCACAATACTTTTTAAACTTTTTATATTAAATTCATCTTTTAGTATAACTCTACCCCTAAAAATAAGATAAAATAAAAAATAAATAATTATGTCATGATAATTAGAGAATACTTATAAAGTTATTTTTTAATGCAGTATTTTTTTAATTTATTTTTTTGTGGTGTGGTGTAATGTGAGGGCCCCCACCCCCACCCCCACCAAATTTGATGTGGTGTGATGTGTGGTGTGATATGACATTACCCCCACCATCCTAAGTCGCATATCATTAGAACCGACATTTGTTATTCAAGGACATACAAATTTTGGTAAAGACTAAAGAGTATCAGTTAGATATAGTCATTTTAACAAACACACTAAATAAGAATAATGTATGACATGTTTGTTAGTAAGAACTCTGATCCAAATATGGAAGACTCAATCAAAATCGAACATTATTTTATACTCGTGATTGGTTCGTAGTCATATCTATGGACCAACTACTTATGTGAATCATGGTCTGCCACGTATTTAACTTACACATGATGAGAGCACAACCAGTAGAACATAGTAGCTATAGAATTGCAACTCTTGGCTAAATGGGGAGCTCTATGACCAGTTTATTGTTTGTATTGTGGGGGTTGTGTGTCGCCTATATATGGGGCTTAAAATCACACACTACAATTCTGACATCGTGAAAACACACTAAAGTATTCACCATAGCTTTATGCAATGACATTAAGTTACGTGCTGTACGTTGATGCTTGTTGATTTGTCGCTATAGGTTGTTGTAGACATCACAATATAAGGTATCATCGTAAGTTCACTTTTAGCGACAACACGTGACAACTAAAATATTGAGAGATCAACAAGCTAGTTCAACAGCATGTTGTTTGTTAGTGTATGTGTTATGCACATAGCATTGATAGCATATCGATGGAAAATTAAAACGGTAAAATATGAATTTAATGAGGGGAGAGGATATGCTACAAAGGCTATATTTCCTAAAAAGGGTGAGAAGTAATTCTGGCCATTGGATCAACTCATTAAAATAGATCAATGGTTTAAAAAAACACGATGGCAAAAATGTTAATAAGAGGAAAACTGCTAATAGGCGGAGGGGCAAAAAAGTAATTTGACATAATGGTTGTTTGACACAATGGTTGTTTGACACAATGGTTATTTGACACAATGGTTGTTTGACATAATAGTTGTTTGACACAATGGTTGTTTAAAACAATAGTAATTTAACACAATCGTAGTTTGACACAATGGTAATTTAAAACAATAGTAATTTGGTATGTCGGCATGTTATTATATTTTGCTATGTGTTGGCATGTTAATATTTGTTGCTATATGTTGCTTTACATTACACAATAGTATTTTGGTAACTTGTTTTTATCGTCAAAATCAAACGTAAACAAAACTCTTCAAACATGACACAATGAGTCTTATGACATGTAACACCCGGAAGTTGACTTTTTGGTAGGCTATGCGACTGAGCCTCAGTCGCCTGTGATTTATGCGACTGGAGGTTCAACCGCATGGCTATTCGGCCGATTGAAGCTCAACCGCACGATTGGAGTTCAACCGCCCGAATGAAGTATGAGCCGCATGGAACACGTGCGATTGGGGTCCAATCGCATAGTGTTGATGCGACTGAAGGTCCAGTCGGCCCTGGACCAGATGCGACTGAGCAAAGCCTATAAAAGGGGAGCAGCTCTCATTCTCCTCCCAACACTTAGAAATTTCAGTCGGGAAGGGCAGGGAGCGACCGAGACCAAAGAAAGAAAAGAGGGAAAGTGCTGCCGAGTTCAAGATCTGTCGAGAAGCTAGCCAAATCGAAGCTCATCAACTTCTACCTGTAATGTGAGTTCTAGGACCCCTCATTTACATATTTCCAACTGATTTTGGGGCTGGATCACATATAAACCCTAGTTTTATAAAAGTGTGTATTTGACCCATTTGATGAATTCTCAGATAATGTGATTAAAGTATGATTTAGGACTTACACATGCTTGTATGATGTCCTAGTATGAATCCCTGAGGTTTGGGAGGGTCAATTTGGGTTAAAAACAGGGTTAAGGTGAGTCTGGGTACCTTGGTTCGCGACTACTGTTCATGAAGAACTCCAGTCGCTGCCCAGTTAGGGTTATGCGACTGAAGGGCCATTCGGCCGAATGAGTGTCAGTTGATGTCCAATCGCCCGATTGAGGTTCAAACGCACGATTGAGCCTCAGTCGCACGATAGGCTATGCGATCGAGGGTTTCGGTCGCATAAGCCCAATCGCAGAGTAGTTCAGTCGCATAGACCCATTCGCATAGTAGTACAGACGCACGACTGAGGGTTCAGTCGCATAGACCCATTCGCATAGTAGTACAGACGCACGACTGAGGATTTAGTCGCATGGAAGCCCATTCACATGACTCAGTCGCATGGAGGCCATGCGACTGGTGTATGTCCAGTCGCCCGAATAGGGCTGATGTGAATTAATAAAGAAGTGAATGTATGATGTATGTGTGCTAGGTATGATGTTGCCATGATAGATGGTGAATACTGATGATCCGTAAATATCAATGTTCCTTGATTTGATGCATGTTTATCCCTCCATAGTATTACATGTTATCACTAATTGATGAAATGAAAGTATTATGTAAAGTACAGAGAAAGAGTAATAAAGAAAGAGAAAGGAACATTAATAAAAGTAACAAGTCTTGCAAGCCTATAGGAGTTACACGACTATGTGTCGTTAGCTCAACTGTGTTGCGGGCTAGCTACCCATTGACGCACACAGGGTCAATCAATTGAGATTGGCAGGACCTTGTGGCGTGCCCCGGATGTTCGGGTCGGCCTTGTACATAGTACACATAGCCCTTTCGGGGGATACAGTTGAACCCTTCGGGGGAATACACATAGCCCTTTCGAGGGAACACAGTTGGCCCTTCGGGGCATATAGATGGCCCGACATCCATTCTCCCATCGCGCATATAGTTGGGGTATCGCTCACTGGTCCACATAGAAAGTGAAACATAAAGATAAAGTTACAGACAAGACATATAGTACAGAGAACGAACGTTATTTGTTCACACAGTTGATGCGTGCTCGCATATACAGTACAGTATAGTATAATACAGAAAAAGGGTATTTTTATATACTACCTATAAAACTAGAACTCACTCAGCAACGCTGACTTTTTATGTGTTTCCAGTTCGCAGGTAGTGTTGCTGAGGATGGCACGAGGCGGCTACTCAGTTCTTTTGGGAGGGCATTCTCTATTTTATAATGCTGCAACGTCATGTGTTGCGGGCCCATAATGCACGCAACATGTCACGTTGCCTGCCATTATGAGATTTCTTGAGGATTCCCATAAACGGGATTACTTGAGAAATCTCCTTTATATATTTTTGAACATAATATCTTCTTTTCGAAGATAAACATACTTTCTTTTTATTATTATCTTTCAGTAGAGGTCGCTGTATGACCCTATGGTTGCAGAGGATTCGAGTAAACGAGATTACTTACGTAATCAAAGGTTTCATATGTTTCAGCAGCAATCATAGTAAAGTTAGGCAATGTAAAGAAAGCTTGTAATAGCGCTTTTATAATGTAATGCAACAACATATGTTTTGTAAAGGGACTACGTTGTATTAAATGGCAAAAGTATTCATAGTAAAAGTTTATGATTTAATGTTTCCGCTGCAACTGCTCAACTGTAAAGTTATGATCATATAATATATGCGTTGTTTTATGTAAAATATATGCAATGAAAGACCGACTGTAGGGTTCCCGGGATCGGGGCCTTACATGACACAATGAATATAATGACATAATGAATATAATGACATAATGAGTATATGACACAATAAATCTTATAACACAATGAATCCTATTCTTGAATAGGCATGATATCAACTGTTGAGCTGTTTGAAACTTTTTTATCCTTAATGCTTTGAAGATATAAACTGCAATTACGTATAATGTGACCAGGTTGTTTGCAAAACCCACAATTTCTCAACTTTTTTCCTGCTTGTTTGATGGCTAACTCACGAGCTGACTTCATTCTTTTTGGCCTACCTTTTGTCTTTTGCTTAACAGGTACACTGAATTTTGCTTCATTTCGTTCGCTCCCTCTAGGTAACTCTGCAAACCTATCTCTCCTGCTTAGAGGTGGGGTGACAATTTGAACTTTATCAGCCTTAGACTTGTAACTATTTAAATAATCAAGATAAAAACACAACTCGTCTTTGTTCGTAACCAATTGATTAACAATAATCATTTTATTGAGACACAATGACAATACAAAAGACATAATGACGAACAAAAAGACACAATGATGATATCTAAGACACAATGATGATGTCAATCAATAACAAAAATCATATAACAAACACAATAACATAAAAGATACAACATATAGAGACTCGCGTGATATTTATAAAATATGTTCAACAACGTATTAATAATGTCCAGAGTAATCTAACAGTATAGACACAATAACTGTTTTATTCAGACATAATGACAATATAAAAGACACAATGACGAACAAAAAGATACAAGGATGATACCTATGATACAATGATGATACCTATGACACAATGATGATGTCAATCAATAACAAAATTCACAGAAATCAGACAGTATAGACACAATGATGATCCAAACGACAAAATTATTAACATACTATTTCAATTACAGTATATAATCGTCTTCATACGTACCAAACTGATGAAATCAAATAGATCAACATAACTCAACGATATTCAACAGAAACAACATAAAGCAATTTTCAACAGATGAATTCGATCGTTTGTATCTTCAACGATTGAAATTAATGTAAGATAAAACGTCAACCGTTTGAATCGATAAATTGAGAATTTTGTTGAAGGCTTGTGTTCAAATAAATTAGATGTAAGCAATCTTCAACAGAATTGATGTAAGCCCACACCTTCATCTCAATAAATTAGACTTCCTAAAATACCGCTCCTTCTATTTTTAAAAATATGTCACATGTCACTCACCGATTGCTTCTCACACTTTTTACATAATGTTCATTTTGTATTTGAACCCAAGCCTTTAGTGAGTATGTTGCCTTATGATGTGAAGAAATTAATGCTATTCATTACTTCGATTGTTATTGACAACAAAGGAACTGTCATATCCCCAACATTGCATAGCGTTTTCTTCATAGTTTAAGCTTACTCAAACTAAGTAATTAATAACGCAATTATCTTAATTGTTGATGATAGATACAAATAACGAAAGTTGTAATAGATGATCAAATTAGCTAGATTCTTTAACTTTAGTTGTGATCATTTACTATAACTCAATAATCAACGCCAGTGGCTTTTCACCGACAAAACTTTTAGTTAAACCCTTAAATTTTTGAAATTTAAACTTGACCCCTTATACTAGATACATACAATATACACTAATCTAAACATGACAGTAAAACTCATTTTAGTATTGATTATATTTATATTTTATGTAAAATTATTTTCAAAAGCAACTTGGCAGCTTTCATGTTCTTTATTAATCACATAATGAATTTTGTTATGATTATCGTTAACTAATTATAAGATGCAACAATTAAGGAACCAATTCCGTTAAACCACTAACTGCTTAATTTAATGCTTTTTCTCCTCACCTTTAAAAAGCTAAGTCCCTACTAACCCTACTTCTTATTTATACATGCATGCATCACTTTATCGATTTCTTATATATAGTTTCGGACTTTCGGCTAACTTTCTCAAAATTGCTCAAAGTATGTGTTTGTTAGTTTTATAACAAAATTATAAGAGAAATTATTATGGAGTGTAAATTATTATGTAAGTGTAAAATATTTGCAAAAACAAATTAAGTTTGCGTTATCATTGTCTTCTAAATTGCTCTCAACCACACACACATGGAAGACAATAACTTTGTAACTTTATCAACTATTTAACATGTTGTCGGCCTCATGCTTCCAAGAATCGTGCTTCCAAGAATCGTGCTTCATTCTTTACAGATTTTTATTATGTTCTTATAATGTTACTTTACTCTGGTTTTTAATATATTATTCTCCTTATAGATCCACATGCATTTATATATGTTTCACAATTGTTATATGTACACTTTTGTCTCTTTACTTATAAACGAAATATAATATGATTCATAAGTAAATTATATATCGGAAAAACAATAAGATGCTAGTTACATAAAAGAGGTAATTGTATAATAGCAATACATATTCATATTATATACTGTATTTCAAGCAATGTACGTACGCTACAACACATCTGTATCAGTCCTTGTATACACATACATGTACGTATAACAGATTTTTGTAAACATGAATTACGTATATGTAAACAAATTTATCAATATTCATATACTTTTAAGTGTGCTTAAATTTGTAAACATGAGTTACAAAGCAAATCAATATGAATATATATAACTAAGACTTACGTATATGTTACTACTAGTTACTTATGTAAAACCATGAGATTGTACACGTAAATCCTAAAAATTACATATATGTAACTTAATCTCCCTTTGTTTATGAATGAAAGGGTTTAAATTATAAATCTTATAATCAACTAAAATAATGGGTCAAAAAAAATTTTAGATACATTTTTATACAATTTCAAAAATAATAACTAATAAATTACATGATTCGCTAAACTAAGTTTTTACGCTTTTCTTATAAGTTGGTGGTTTTTCTTGATCCCTCTACTGATATGCTAACACAAAGAATTGCCTCTCATATTTAATTAAAATCGAAGAAAATAAAGATTATAAATTTATAATCAAAGAAAACAAAGACTAAAAATTTATAATCAACTAACACCGATGTAAAAACTAGAGATGCTTGCAACCAACTTATATTCATCATAAATTTGTTGACAGAACTGAAATACATTCGTTGGTAATTTCTTCTATTAAAAATTACGGATGATATTGTTATGATATACGTACACTTACGCTTACCGTGACTTATGCCAATTGATCCTATGGTAATTTAGAATTTTCATTTTCATACCTAGGTACTACACAAACTATTAGCTACGCAGTTTTGATATGAAAAATCCATGCAACTTTATTAACGTAAAATCCGTAGAAAGACTTTATTGAAGAAATCATAGCTAAATCCATAGCTTAAGATCGATCAATTACATAATCTGTGGCTAAAAGTCCATAGAATCCGTAGCTATATGTATCTAATTTTTCATAGCAAAATATGTAGCTGAAAAGCTATATAAATTTGTTTGTTAATAAATTCGTAGCAAATTAGTTTTTAGAGCAATAATTCCTAAGAAAAAGCATTAGCCACGAGGATATTTGTTTCGGATCAAATCTGAACAAAGGGTGTATTCTTCGGATTTACTACAGTCGATCTCGAGTGTAGCAAGTAGCTATTTTTGTAGTAGTGTATGAATCCCTATCGTTCGCTCCAGCTTTCACACCATTTGTTTCGAGCATGGACACACGTCTATTTTTTGTGTTAAATTTTTTAAAATTAACATTTTATCTTCTTGTTGAGTTGTTGGATAAGAAAAGCAATGTATCATTTATTTGGAAATTATAAAAAAAATTACTTAAAAATATTATGTAATACAACTTGTATCATTTTACGTTTGGAAATTAGAAAAGCAATGTATCATTTTTTTTTTACGTTTTTATGTTAAAATTTTTTTTTACGGTTTTACGTTACCCCTGAGAAAATATTACGTTACCACTGAGAAAATTTTGCGTTACCCCTAAAAAATTTTAAATTCACAACTTTATAGAAAAATTTTTAATTTTATAAAAATTAGTCTAATATTTTATAAAAAATATTAACTTTTATAAAAATATTATAAAACCCAATTACCAAATTAACATTGAAAGCCCAATTTATTAAAAAAACTCAATTAATGTAAAAGCCCAATTTATTTTATATCTCAATTAAAGTTAGTTAGCCCAGTTATTACAAAACCCAAATTAATTTAGAACCCAAATACCCAAACACACTTTCACAAAAATCGGACCCGCCTCCAAAAAAAAACCCGTTGCTGCTCCACTTCTCCAGTCCTCCTCCCCTGCTACTGCAACCTGCGAATCTGCTGCTGCTGCTCGGGCGCTCGGCCACCGCTCGGCCGCCGCCGCTCGGCCACCGCTCGACCAGGATTCTCCGAATCGTTGAGTGTTATTTGCAAGTTTTGAAGCTTTGAATCTTTGAAGGTATTCTTTCTACATTCTAGTTTTAAGTGTTATTTGTAAGATTTTTAGAGTAGAAGATTGATTATTTGTTATTTGGTTTAATTTTTAAGTTTTATTAACAATTAGGGATTTGTATTGAAATTATGGTTTTGAATTGTGAATTGTGTTATATGAATTAAAGATTAGGGATTTGAAATTAGAGATTTGAAATTTATGAATTTAAATTGTGTTATTTGTAATTGCAATTTGTAATCTTATTGTGTTATTTGAAATTGAATTAGGGATTTGGAAGATGAAAAAACAAGTTCTTATAGACAATTTTTTAAAAGAAAATTTCACAAGAAAGATATTATTTCTAATAATGATGATAATATTGGATCAACAACTCCTGCGAGTTCAATTCTTTCGGTTTCAATTCCTCCGGGTTCAATTCATTCGGGTTCAATTTCTTCGGGTTCAACTCCTTCGATCCTAAATGTATTTGGAAGATGAAATTAGGGATTTGGAGATGTATTTCATTTAAAATTATATGAATTTGAATTGTGTTATTTGGTTAATAGCTAACTAAACAACTAACAAACCCAAAATACCAAATAATATTAATAACTTAATAAGTTAATAACTAAACAAATAACATGACCAAAATTATAATAAGCCCAAAATTTAAACAACTAAACAACTAACAGACCCAAAATACCAAATAACATTTTATAAAAACATTAATAAGCTCAAATACTCATTACCCAAACTAAACAACTTAAAAAAATAACTAGTTATACCCATAACCCCCACCGACTCACCCTGGCCCCGATCACCCAACAACCTTTGTCCCCTGTCGCCAACCAACCATCACTGACCAGAGTGACGACCCTCGCCGTCGGTCGTTCTGCTGCAGCGGTGCTATTTATATAAATGTACGGTAAAAAAAATTTACGTTACCCCTGAACTTTTCTTCTAGATCCGCCACTGAATACAAGATTAGAAGCATAATGACCTTAGCTATTGATGATTTAATACAAAGGAACACTGTTGAAGATGAAGACCGGGTATTGTGGATAGATATCGGAAGTAAAAACTTGATAGAAATAAATAACCATCGATCACAAGTTGCTACTGATTGATCTTTGATGGTGATTAGGAAGTTACACTCACAAATGATGAAGAACTGATGACATTTTCCACTAATAGTTTAAGTTACCCATGATAGTTAACGCACTATTGATGAAAAAAGTTAAACTGGTCATTGATTATAAGTTACCACTAAATAATTATCATCTAGAAAATTTTCACTAAATGATAGAAGTATAATTACTGGCTACAAATGGCAAAAAGCCATTGCTAGATGATTTATAAATGGCAAAAAAAAATCCGTCCATTCACACATAAGTGTGTACGTTAATCCTTGCCATGTTAGTGTCAAGATAACTCTATAAATACAAAGTTTTACCATAGACTCATGTAGATTGTCCAACGAGTTGAACTGCAAATCAACAATAACTCTTTTACATAGAAAATCACAATTTAGAGAGTGGAGAGATATTGTGAGAGATCAGAGATAGTATCCTCATAATTTGTATAAATATGTAATCGTTACATCTTTCTAATTATGCGGTGATAAATGATATTTAAAAAATTTAGAGAAATTCATATGTTCCTTTGATCTCTTTCTATGCTTCTTTTTTAACAACAGTGGTAATTCGAGTTTAGTGACATGCCTCCTCATAGCCCAGGTATTTCATACCTTAGATGAAATTCCAACCGTCAATCGACAGTTTGATATTTAAGGATGTCGCCA
The DNA here is from genome assembly GCA_024085815.1 of Flaveria linearis. NCBI lineage: Eukaryota > Viridiplantae > Streptophyta > Magnoliopsida > Asterales > Asteraceae > Flaveria > Flaveria linearis. The sequence continues at coordinate 114,712 of JABSNV010000452.1, forward strand.
ACCCGTTTCAGGCAGAAATTGACTAACTTTTAAATTCCCCTCACCTGCATATGTTTGGAGTGCTCATTAGCTTATGTGCCTGTTACAATTACAATCGCCTGTCACATATCTCTACAATCAACAAATGAGTTTATAATTGAATCAGGAGTTAAAAAAAATAAGTGAACTTTAAACTATTATCTTTACCCTTTTACTTCTCTTCTTTTTCTCCGATCACTATTTCCATATATAATTCATATTACCAAATCCCTTACTACTCTTAAAGTAGTTAAAAGATCAATTTTGTTTTCAACAATAACTTTTAGATTTTTTAAATAAACACAATAAACTTATACCCTATAAAATTTATACTTTCAATCTTTTGATTATAAGTAGTAAGACATGTTACTTAACCATCAAGATGTATTACCGGATGTCATTTTACGAACCGTTAAAAGACCAATTGGGATAAGATCGGTCACTTTAAAGAGACCATTTTCTTAATTATCATTTCAAATCTAGATGTATGACTTTTCAAATTCATGAAGCCGTTAGTTTCGCTTGGGGCGTCGACTCAAAGCCGCGCCATCTACGTGTTCACACGTAAGCACCACCATATCCTATTGGCTTCCATCATGTCACCCCATGGGGTTGTGACACCTGTCCAACAATCATTGGCACCTGTTTTGTTTCTTCGCTATTAAGCCAAAAACATCAACACAACAGGACCCACATTGCTGATGTCATCCCTTTAAAAAAGCCATGTTGGCCCATCTTAATTGAGTGCCACCTGACTCAAAAGCATTAACCATAGTTAACTACCATATATCACTCCCTCTGACGGGTAAAATTAATGTTTTAAAAAACGGACCGAAGTGAACGTTTTATCGGTTGCTGGCCAGACCGGTTTAACCGGTCAAGTCACATTTAAGAAACGAATAAAACTGTAATTATCTTATAAGTATATGTAAATAAGTACTGAAAAACTAAAACAAATATAAAAAACCGGTTCACCATCAAAACGGTTTAAGCACCGAACCGGACTGGATTGGGGTCCAGTTCCCTGTCCGACTAACCGGTCCGGTTTATGATTAAAATGTTACACATTACTAAATTCTAAAAACCTTTAGTTTACATCCCATAAATTGTAAACCGATAGATGTCACACCCTAATAAAATACTTACTTTATGTAAAAAAAAAACATTTTCTTAACAATAATGCTATTAACATACCCCACCAACGTTGATGTTTTGCCTTTAAATACCAACTTCCACCCCATCGTTCATTCCCTTTCCCCCTCCGACCTTTCTCCGACCTATAAAACCATCTCCGGCAATGTTTTCACCGGTGTTCCCGACCTCGGTCGACCACATCCCCTCCGACGGTCTATTGTGGGATCCCGACACCCACGAAAATCCCATGGTTTACCCGAATCAAGAACCGGTGCTGTCATTTTCAGGTTCAGATGACTCGACCCCAAAAACCAACAGCTCGAGTTCAGGCTCCGATGGCGGGTCTCCAGTGGTTGTTGACCCGATAGATGATCGAAAGAGAAGACGCATGATATCTAACCGCGAGTCAGCGCGTAGATCACGCATGAGAAAGCAAAAGCACTTGGAGAACCTGAGGAACCTGGTGAACCGGCATAAGTCTGGGAACCGGGAGCTGATGAACCAGTTGCAGTTAGCAGTACACCATGGGCGAATTCTCGGGCTAGAAAACGAGCGCCTTTGGTCTGAATCGGTGATGTTACGGCAGAAGTTATGGGATCTGCATCAAGTAATGCTAGTATGGCAGCTCCCGAAGGAGTTATTATAGTCTGCATGGGCATGCAATAATAACGTGAACTTCATCAGTGATTAAAACCAACCATCTTTAATTACATAGATTAATATTAAGCTTTATATATCACTAAGTTAAATCATAACTACGCGTATGTAAACGTACATTAATTAGCAATTAAGCAATTCTATAAGTTTGTTTTGTTTGTTGATTTTGGTAATTAAATTGGAGGTTTTAGTAGAACGATGGGTGCTTTTGTCAAAACCCGAGTTGGCATTTTGTAAAGTTTCATTACGAAGTATTTGGATAATTAATTATATGAAAAGCTAGTTTGTACACATGGCGCCATGTATTCTATAATTGCCTATTTCTTAAAAAAGGTATTATTTAAGTAATGTAAATTATATTCCAGTAATTTTTATATTTTCCATGATATATAGTCAATTTCAATCATTGTTTTATATGTATATTTTAGGGGTAATGGTGTATGCACCATGTTAAAGAAACAGATATGGATGAATGTAAGAGATGAAAGACAAATTAATATATGTAATAAGACAGAGGCCGGTAGAGATAACAAAGAGTGCAAACAAATCTGTTTGGATGTGATGTATTTAAGTTAACTCAGTTAGATCACATAGACACATATTATTTCAATATTTCCCGCTCAATATTTTAGTTCTCCCCACAAATAAATGGATTTCCCGCCCCATAACCCTAATTAACCCACTCTCTTCTCTCCACCTCAAATTGTTCGACCATTTTAAACCCCCACTCCCTTAAATCCTCAATCAAACTCACGAAAATTCTAGAAAATTCTCATGTCTCATTGATGCTCACATCAAAATCAGCTTATATCAAAACGACTCCACTTTCTACCCATATGCGGTGGACTGCACCACCGTCGGAGCTTGCATGTGACTCATCATCTTCGTCTCGTCAACCCAAATGCGATGGTGTGGCAAGGTAAGGTTTTTGTATTTTGTAAGCTTAATAAATTAACTGGGCATCATCTTGATTTTTTGGACACTCTTTCGGCTAAGCGAGACCATATGTTAGTGTTCCTGGGGATCTTCAGGTAATTATTTAATGTTATGCTTCGCACTACGCATTTATTGGATTGAAGATTTATATATTCTGAAAGGGTTCTTCATATTCGTTGCAGGAACATTGATGCATTTCTTTTCGGAACCCACACCTACACACATGTATTACACTTGATTTGGTCCTTCATATTTATTTTATAAATATCAAGTTCTTTAGTACACTTTCTAAATTAATTATATTTTTTGTTTTGCAGAAAAGAAACAAGGATTTGTCAGAATAGAAGTATTTAAGTATTCGATTTTGAATATATATATGTGTAATTTCAGATGTACATTTATAATTGTAAATCTTAAAAATATATGTTAAATTGTATAAATTTAGTGTTGCAAACATATTTTATAAAGTTTAACTGATAATATTTTGTTTGTGACTGAAGCTGTTTTTGCTACGTTCTTGAAGGGCTTGACTGTAATAGAATAATATTATGAGGACTACAGTTTCTGAGAGTAAATATAATGGTTATCACTACAAGAAAAATGGTCTTTTACGACTATCTTTTTTACGGCGATTATAGTTTCGTCGCAAAAAAGTCACAAAACGATAAAAAAATAACTTTTTTGACTTTTCAAGTCAAAAAGTTTTTTGCGGCGATATGTCGTCGCAATAAGTGTAAATTAATTATTTTTGGTTTTTTAATATCACGAGAGCCTTTTTCTAAAGCGGGAAAAATCCCGCGTAATCATTTGCGGCGATTTTTTCGTCGCAATAAAGGTAAATTAATTTTAATATATAAATAATAATATCGTATCGTCACAATTTGTTATTTGCGGCGATATGTCGGCGCAAAAAACCCTCACCAGATTTAAGTCGGGATTCAGTTCCATTTTTGACTCATTTACAAACACCACACCACAGCACCACCTGCGCACCCCACCCCACCCCACACCACCACTGCGCACCGGCCCCCTCCACCGCTCCGTCGGTCGGCCCTTCCACCGTCGGTACCAACGTCGGCCGGCCCTACTCCGTCGTTCTCCACCGTTGGCCGGCCCCCTTCTCCGTCACTACCCCACCTGCGTACCACCGCTGCTGCTCCACGTCCACCGCCGCTGTTCCTCCTCCTTCACAGCCTCTTTTACATCATAGTCACCACCATCACTTCTGATTTCAAGTAATAACCTCAATTTTTCTAATTTGGTGTTATTTGTAGTTAATATTTTGAAATTAGGGATTTTGTGTTCATTTTGCAAACTCAAATCAAGTCCAGAGCGCGTTGAAGAGAAGTGGTCATTTTCAACCAAATGATGAAGATGAAGATGATGAAGATGATAAAGATGATGAAGGTGGGTCATCATAAAATGTTCACTTTGAGGTTGTTATGAATATTTTTAAACATTTTGGAACATTGTGTTTGTATGATATTTAACTTGTTAACTTTAAACAATATTTTGTTTATATGCTATGATTTTATATTTGGGAATGGTTTGATGGTATTAGCGATTTTCAAAGTTGTCGCAAAAGCAGGTTTGGTACCCAGGCGGATCTGGGCGGATTGCTGCAAATGCAGCAAAAAATTTTTAAAAAATGAGCTTTTTTGCGGCGATATTTCGCCGTAAAAAATATTTCAACAAATGTAAAATTTCGTCGCAAAAAAGAATTTGGTCATAAACTTTGCGGCGACATATCGCCGCAAATAATACAATATCGCCGCAAAAGGTTTCGTCGCAAAAAAGGGAAATTTAGTTTCCCTTTTTTTAAATGCTGTGGACCCCACATAATATGTCGTCGCAAATTTCGTCGCAAAAAGTTTTTGCGACCACTTTATTACGGCGAATGGATTGCGATGAAAATTTCGTCGCAAAATATATATTGCGACGAAAAGTGGTAGTTTTTGCGACGACCTGGGCCGCCGCAAAAAAATCTTATTTCTTGTAGTGTATGTAAATGTATCCATTATTTATACAATATTTTATAACTGTAATAAGTTTTTGCTTTTTTGTTTACGTGCTCTTGGAATATATTGAAAAAGTAAATGAAAGGGTCTTTTGAAGCTGCTCAATAAATATTATTTAAAAAGTGAATATTACTTAATGAAGCGGTTTACTGATTTTTTGAAGCGATTCAACAAGTTTTATTTGAAAATCGAATATCATTTAATGAAGCGGTTTATTATTTTTTGGGGCGGTTTGAAAACCGCCTCAAAAGATATTATGATTTTTTGAAGCGTAGTTTTTTGAGGCGGGCAAAAACCGCTTCAAATGCAATTTTTCACCGCCTCATAAAATCAATAATGTACTAGTGTATGCATTGTTACAAACGTTACATGCCTATGCATTTTTGGCATGATGTATACATTGACACAAACACTACATTAATGTATTGCATGCATAGGCTCTTTTATAGTGGTATTTTTTAGTGATTGATGCTTGTATACATGCGTATGCATTTTTAGTATAGCGTATTTATATGTGTTACATACACTACATGTTTTACTCATAATTTATAATTTGTAGGTATTGATTCATATATACGTTATGTATTCTCAGCATATTGTATTCATTACTACATATACTATATATATGTTGAATCTCTAACATTTTTTAAAGAAGCTTGATATAATCTATCGAAGGAAAAAAACTCCCTACTTATAAGAGTGTTACCAATCCTAGTGAATAGTGTTTTAATTTAATATATATTTATAGTTAAAATAAAGTCGTTAATATTAACCACAAAACCTAAGCGCTGGCTGAATAATTTGCAACCAACCCTCGATCAGTATTTGCTCAAACAAAACTCCATAGCAAATATTCGTAGCCAAATGCGTAGCGAAATTAGCTACGCCAATTGTGTAGCTAAACCCGTAGCAAATATTAGTCCGTAGCAAAATTCCGTAGCAAAATTCCGTAGCAAGACAAATTAGCGACGAAAGTATCATCTACAAATCAAATCCATAGCAAATTCGTAGCAAACATCCGTTTTGCTATGGATCTGCTACGGATTTGACCGTAACAAATACCTTTTTCTGTAGTAGTGTGTTATGGTACATGTGCTTAATTACTTGCCGATATAACTTTTACTAAAATTAGTCGAGCCGTTGCAATACACAAATAGCAAATACTTGTTAGTGTACAAAAGCGAAAACATACCATTAAAAAACACCATATGCAAACAAACATCTCATTTTGAATTTGTTTTAGTTTTTCCATCAACCACAATACTATATCTTCTATTCTACTTTTAAATTAAACTCGCATTCACACAAGAATTCATTACATATCTCTATAATAAATAATAATTGTTCGCGTGACAATACTTTTTCATCACTATCACAATAGTACTACATAAGGTCTAACCCGATTATTGTCATATCGTTTAATTTATAAAATCATCTAGTACAAATGGGAATGCATTTTATAATGCATGCAACAAGCCACCTCCACCTCTTATATATATTAAAATGCATGCAACAAGCCAACTCCACTCTTATTTTCTTCCTTTTAACTTGTTTTTTTCTTACGTCTCGTTTTGATTGTCGTTTGAGCTACATGAAGTGTCGTTTTTGATGGATTACATATTGCAAAATGGCTCTAATACAATTTTAACGTATCTGCGTTCTAGATGGATCTTAAAACAAGTGTTGTTTTTTTTATGGATTACATATAGGATACGAGCTTCTTTCGAGCTTTTTTCGAGCTTTTTTCGAGCTTTTTTCGAGCTTTTTCGAGCGAACTTCGAGCGAGCTTCGAGCCACGAATTTTTTGTAAAGCCCTATACATGAATTTAAAACTTGATTGATGTGACTAACCCAAGTTCCTCAGCTTGCTCCATCCTCAAACGAAAATTCACTACAAGAAATGTCAGTAATAGCGGCGCCGCTATTAGCGGCGACACGCTCATTAGCGGCGACAACAATAGCGGCGACAGTATTTGCGGCGACATGTCGCCGCTATTGCTCGTCAATCCGTTTCCAATTTTTTCCAACAGATCTAACCATTGATCGTGCAACAGATCTAACGGACAGGGATTGATCGTACTTAACTAATAGCGACGACACTATTAGCGGCGACTGGTCGCCGCTATTGGTTAAAAATATACCCAGGTAACTACGTGACTTCCCTCCACATTTCCATTCCCGCCATCTCCCTGACTTTCCCTCCAGATTCCCTGCTACCGCCGCCGACCACCTCCCTCCGGCACAACCCTTCGGCCACCACCCTCCGGCCACCACCCTCCGGCCACCACCCTCCGGCCACCACCCGATCGCGACCCCTTCCCTCTTTCTCCTCCTCTTGCCGCCGAGCACCACCCCCACCGAGCACCAACCTCCGGTCACCGCCCCCTTTCCCATCCTCTTGCCGCCGAGCACCACCCACCGAGCACCACCCTCTGGTCACCACCCGACCCCTTCCCCCTTTCTCCTCCTCTTGCCGCCTGGCACCACCCGATCCACCACTGCAACCGCTGCTGCAACCCACCTGCACCACCACCGCTGTTGCAACCCACCACCACCACCACTGATTTTAGGTATAAATTTTGTTTTTGTATGAATTTTTGATTTAGTTGTGGTAAAGCATTATTTAGGTATGAATTTTGATTTAGTTGTGTTATTAGGTGAATTATTTAGGTATAAATTTGGGATTTAGTATGTATTTTTTATTTTAGTTGTGTTGAAACATTATTTAGCTAGAATTTTTGATTTAGTTGTGTTATTAGATGAATTTTTAGGTTATGTTAGTTGTATGAATCTTTAATTTAGTTATACAAGTTATTTTTATATTATTGTTTATAATGTTTATTAATTAGACGTTAGCTTAGGTGTTTTGTTGGTTGAAAATTATTATGTTAATAATGCTTAATAATTAGATTATTTAGGTTATGATAGTCGTGTAACAAGTTGCGCTATTTGAAAATTATTGTTTAGTAATTTGTGTATAGACAAAACAATGATTACTATAAAATGACAAGTTGTGTTATTTATAAACACAAATGATCATTGTTTAGTTGTTTGATTTTTTAGTGATTTCTTATTGTTTTTCATTACTATAAAAACACAATTTAGGTTATGATCATTTGTGTTTTTATAGTAATGAAAAACAATAAAAAAATCACTAAAAAATCAAATAAAACGTGACATTTTTTAAAACAATTACAATAATGTTTTAATTTGTTTAAACATTGTCACATTTCATTTAATTGTTATAGTAATTGCTTATTGTTTTACATTATGAGCGTTTAGGTTTCGTGACTTCATTCTAATCATCACGAGCTTAGAAATACCCGTCTAAAATTGATTTAGTAATTAATTTCGGGTTGTCCCCATTTTGGGACCGCTTTTTGAATATTTTATCTCATTTAGGATATGAATGTGTATTACATGATTGTTTGTTTAAGAAAAATTTAGTTTTTATTTTCTCTTTGCTTCACGAGTATATATTTCTATATGTATATATACTTGGGAGCTAAGAGGAAATGCTGTCGAATTTTTTTTAAACAAACAATCATGTGAGGCACGTTCATATATGAGATAAGGTATTCAAAAAGTGGGTATACCAGCCTACCCTTTTAAATTCTCAATCCGTTATCCTACTTTTGTTAATCATGTTTCGTGGATAAATTTTCATCCACTTAAATCCTAATATGTATTGCAGTTCCATAATCATGCCTGTCGATAAAAGTTGGCTTCTTAATCCGAACCGTAGATCACCTGAGTATCAACAAGGACTCAGCTCTTTTATAGATATGTCCGAAAAACTTACCGACAGTTATGGTCAAATTCGATGTTCGTGTATGAAATGTCAGAATATCGTATTATTAGGATGGATTAAAATGAAATATCATTTAGAAATATGGGGCATGTGCCGGTCGTACAAAGATTAGATCTATCACGGTGAAAGTTTAATTCCTGAAGTTGTAGTTGTGGATAACATTGCGCCAACAAACGAAATGGCTGACGTTATCGAAGACGTTATGGAGGAGAGTAGCGGTCTCCATGAGCAGAATAGTGGTATCCATGATGATTTTGAGAACTTGTTAGAAGAAGTTCAATCAGAATTATATCCAGGTTGTGCTAAGTTTTCTTCCTTGATTTTTAGCAAAGCTTATGCATATCAAGGTGAAGAATAAATGGACTAATAGCTCATTGATGAGCTTCTTGAGTTGTTACAATCTTCACATCCTGAGTGTAATAAAATCCTCCCTTCTCATTATGTAGCAAAAATGACATTAAAAAAGATTGGTTTAGGATATGAGTCGATACATGTGTGCAAATATGATTGTACTCTTTTCTGGGAAGAAAACCTTTTGTTAGAAAAATGTCCCGTTTGTAATGAGAGTAGGTGGGTTGATAAAAATACAAAGGGCAAGAAGTTACCTCACAAGGTGTTACGATGGTTTCCTTTAACCCCGAGACTACGACGATTGTATTCTTCAAGGCACACGGCAAAAAATATGATTTGGCATAGTACCGGAAGATCAGAAGAGGGTACGATGCGACATCCTGTTGATGGTACCTCATGGAAAGATTTTGACATAAGGTACCCGACCTTCTCGAGGGAACCGCGAAACGTTCGCCTAGGGCTTGCAGCCGACGGTTTTAATCCATTTGGTAACATGAGTTCGGCTCATAGCACGTGGCCGGTTGTACTCACCACATACAATCTGCCTCCATGGTTATGCATGAAAGAGTCCTCATTTATGTTGTCATTGTTGATTCCTGGCCCTAAATCACCGGGGAAAGACATGGATGTGTTTCTTAAGCCGTTGGTGGATGAGCTTAAGCAGTTGTGGGTGTCAGGCGTACATACTAAAGACGCGGCGACAAACACGTTCTTTACAATGAAAGCGGCGTTGTTATGGACTATAAACGACTTTCCAGCTCGTAGTAGTTTATCTGGTTGGAGCGGACAGGGTTACAAAGCATGCCCGACTTGTAACGAAGACACTCCTTCTATGCGTGTTACAAATAAAGTTGTATATGTTGGTCATCGACGATTCTTAGATGCTAACCATGAGTGGAGAACAAGTTTAGAATTTAACGGAGAACCCGAGATCAGAGCCCTCCGAAACAGTTTAATGATACAGACATAGAAGCTCAACTTAGTCGTCTACGCCATCGTTTGCCGGGTAAACATCCCGATTTTGGAGGTGTAAAATCAAAGCGGGAGGAGTTTGAGTTGAACTGGTCAAAATGAAGTATATTTTTGAACTTGAGTATTGGTCTTCTCTGCAGCTAAAACATAACCTAGATGTGATGCATATCGAGAAAAATGTGTGTGACAGTTTGTTGGGTACTCTTCTAATGAATGAAAATAGCAAAGATACGCCAAATGCACGCGTTGACTTGAAAAATCTAAATATTCGAAGTAGACAGTGGTTGGAGAAAAAGAATGGTAAGTGGTATAGTCCACACCCAAAATACTCATTGAAGATCAGTGATCGAAAGTTATTTTGTGAGTTCATAAAGGATGTTAAATTGCCTGATGGGTTCGGATCTAATATCAGGAAGAGAGTGGTAGATAACAATACTAATATTACTGGGTTGAAATCTCATGACTGTCATATTCTCATGCAGCGTTTAATACCGATTGGGGTTAGATGCTTTTTGACCAAAGATACTTATACACCAATAGTTGATCTTTGTACGTTTTTTAAGTAACTCTGCTCAAGAACACTATTGTTCGAGGATATGAAGAAAGCTAAGGATGACATTCTTATAATATTGTGCAAGTTAGAGTTGATCTATCCTCCGTCATTTTTTGACATTATGGTTCATTTAGTTTTGCATTTACTTGATGAAGCGATTCGTGGTGGTCCTGTATGTATAAGATGGATGTATCCGTTTGAAAGATATATGAAAAAATTAAAAAATTATGTCAGAAACAAAGCAAGGCCGGAAGGTTGTATAGCTGAAGGTTATGTTGCTGAAGAAGCTTTATCATTTTGTTCGAGATACCTTCGAGATGTTGAGACTCAGTTTAATCGCCCGGACAGAAACGAGATCCCAAAAGAAACGTGTATGCATTTGAGTCTAGATGTCGTCCGGTTAGTGCAACAAAGATGAAATACCTTTCTCTAAGTGAAAAGCTTAAGTTAGAATGGTTTGTGCTCGATAGCTGTCAAGAAGTCAGAGATTATATGAAGTAAAGTTTCCTATCTTTAACTTTGCATCATTAATTAAATATATTTTATTTCTCACTTATTATATCTTTTTATCAATATTGTAGTGAATTTAAATCTGAATGTCCACATGAGGATATTAAAATCAAATTTCCAACATGGTTCCTCGGGAAGATAATCTATATCTAACACGTGTTACTATATATTTGTTAGGTAATCCATATATAACACGTGTTAGTCTATATTTTCTTAGGTTTATTCGATGAAAATACAAAATTCTCCAAAATTTCACTCAGAGTTGTATGCTCTTTCAATGGGTGCGGATGTAAATGCCTATACTTACACTGCTTGCATAGTCAACGGTGTTAGGTTTATGATAGTTGATCGTGATGTGCAACGCACAACGCAAAACTCCGGTGTTTTAGTGGAGGGGGAGAATGGTGAGAAATATTATGGGCAAGTTGAGGAGATTATTGAATTACGTTATGCAAATGGGTATTCAACTGTCCTATTTCGTTGCAAATGGTTTGATACTCGAAGGGGTGTTTCATACGACAATAATATCATTAGTATCAACACAGAACGTGAATGGGACAAAGACGATCAACTCATATTTGCCTCCCAAGCTAAACAAGTGTTCTACATCCTAGAACCTTCTCGAAGAAATCAAAACAATAATCACCGGTGGGTCGTCGAGAATGTTAATCATCGAAAAATTTGGGATCACCCTACAACCAATGATGGTGTCGTGGAGAACATTCAAAATATTGACAATGACTTGACAGAAGATCTTGACGTTGTTCACAACCACTCTTCATCTAATAGCGTACTTTTCATTGACTTCACACAATATTTTCATAACATGCCTACTTAAGTCACCGAAGGCGAGACTCCAAGTGAAGTTAATCCGCCAACTGTAATCGCTGAGGAGGTGTTTGAAGACGAGGCTGATTATGATGAGGACGATTCTGATTATGACACCGAAGAGTCTGACGAAGATACTGAAGCATATGAGGGTGACTATGATTGAAAAAATTGTTATGATTTGTTAGGATTTGTATATGTATTTATTTATCTAAACCTTTGTTTGTATTTCATGTTGACTACAAGACTTTCTTCTTATTTTAACATTATATTCTAAATCTTATATTTCAAGACATGATTTCATTGTAGATTGTTTTTGCATACCTTATGGTTGATGTTATGAGCCATGGAGGTGATGGCGCGGAGGATCCACCACTACCTCCATTTGACGGTCCTGAAAGAGGTGGGGATATACATGGAAGCTAATTTATTAATATGTTTATTCAATTATTATTAATATATGATGCAATTAATGATATTTTAATCTAATTACAGGCACGTCTTCTCGTAAAACAAGAGGCAAGACGAAAAATAAGAAATTGCAGCAAGAGCTAGCTAAAAAGGGAGGACCTTTATCTCTTCCATTTGATAGAGCTGCCACGTATACCCCCGTTGGCGAACTTAATGATATGTTTGTTCGCGAGGTGGGGATATACATGGAAACTAATTTTCCTTTTAATGTTCGTTCGTATGAAAATCTTTCCGATGCTCAGAAGAATGCTTTGAAAGAGCATATGGCGGTAAAATTTTATAAGTTATATGTTTGTTATTCAATTTTACATAACTAACTTTATTTTATTTAAGTTAAATTTAGCGACGCTTTGACTTTGATGAGATATTGCGAGATCGTGAGCGCGCACAGATAGAGGGTGGAATCCGTTCGGTGTTTCTCAAACGATTTAGAGATCGAAAAAAATATGGCAAAAAACATTTTGATCGGGTTGGAGGCTACGATAATGTAGAACAAGCAAGGGTCAATCCTCCAACAGGAATGAATCATGAAAATTGGAGCAAAACCGTTGACTATTTTATGAGTGACGCATATAGAAATGTGTCAAGTTCAAACAAAGCAAATCGTCAACAACAAATATATACAAACCGTGGGGGGACTGCTTCATATAGTAGTTATTGTTATAAGAATATAATGATTTAAATTTATATATTTGTGTATTATATATTAGTATTTTTTAATATATATTATACTTTTTTAAAAACAGAATAAAAGCAGACTTGAGACGTTTCATGATGCACATACTGGTAAAGATGGGACATTTGATAGCGAGGTAGCACAACAACAATATGTAAGTATTTCATCTTCAGGGACGAGTTCTTTATGTATGTATAAATATGTTAATATATTTTCGTTAATTAATACAGAACCAATTAAAGGAAAGGTTTGATGAGCTAAGTCAAACCCAAAATCAAGAAAGTGGATCATCAACGTTGAATGAAGTCGATATTTTGAGTCGGTGTTGGGACAACGGCGTGGATATACTAGGGGGATTGGGCGTAAACCATTCTTATCTTCAGGGACGAGTTCTTTTGTTCATGATCACGAACAAACTCCTCAGTCATTTACACAGGTAAGTGCATCATTTTATCTAAGTTTAACTTAAACGGGTCAAAACGGGTGAAAAGGATATGGTTTGAGTTTAAACGGGTCAAAATAACTTAAACTTGGATGTGTTAAGTTCATCATAGTTGTTTTAGGTTAATTATGACTTTTAATCGCTAAACTAGAATTTAATTATTTAAGTTTAGCTTAAACGGGTCAAAACGGGTGAAAAGGACATGACTTGTGGTTAAACGGGTTAAAATAACTTAAACTTGGATGTGTTAAGTTAATCATAGTTGTTTTAGGTTAATTATGACTTTTAATCGCTAAAATAGAATTTAATTATCTAAGTTTAGCTTAAACGGGTCAAAACGGGTGAAAAGGACATGATTTGTGGTTAAACGGGTCAAAATAACTTAAACTTGGATGTGTTAAGTTCATCATAGTTGTTTTAGGTTAATTATGACTTTTAATCGCTAAAATAGAATTTAATTATTTAAGTTTAGCTTAAACGGGTCAAAACGGGTGAAAAGAACATGATTTGCGGATAAACGAGTCAAAATAACTTAAACTTGAATGTGTTAAGTTCATCATAGTTTTTTTTAGGTTAATTATGACTTTTAATTGCTAAAATAGAATTTAATTATCTAAGTTTAGCTTAAACGGGTCAAAACGGGTGAAAAGGACACGATTTAAGTTTAAATCGGTCAAAACGACTTAAACTTGAATGTGTTAAGTTCAACATAGTATGTTTGGTTTACACTTCATATACTTTGTCAAAATATAAATGTATATTTTGTTTTTGTAGGAGTAAATTTCAAGTCTGTTCCAAAATACGCAATTTATATCACAAATGACACAATTAATTGCTTCGCAGAAGGCTCCAAATCAAGCGGAAGAAGATGATTCAGACGAGGGGGATGAATAGCTTATTTTATGATTGTATAATATTGCGTAATCTAGAATTTTAGCTTTTAATTATGACTAAATTATCTATGTATGATTGTATGATATTTCGTAATCTAGATTGTAGTTTATGCATAACTTTATGTTATTGCGTATGTTATTAGAAAATCTAGGTTTATTTTGGATGAAAACTGGATTTTTGAAAAAAAAAATAAAAAAAATAACAATTAGCGGCGACAGCTGTCGCCGCTAATAGTTAAAAAAAACCACAAGCTGACGACAACTTTTAGCGGCGATTGTAGAGTATTAGCGGCGACATCTTTAGTGGCGACCCATTAGCGGCGACAAGTTGGGGTATTAGCGGCGATAACTGTCGCCGCTAATGACCGAATATTTTGTAGTGCTTATAGAAAAAGAACATAACAAAAGTAATATGAGTGTCACTAACGGATGATTCTGTGGCTGAAAGTAGTTACCGACGTTAATCTTTCGTTGATGTTCCATTGCACATCCGGTCTTGTATACTCTTTCCGACAAAACGTAGAGCACTGAATTTAAAAACTAATTAATGTAAAACTGAAGGAATTGCTAAAAATTATTTCGACATTGTTACCAACTGATTAGCGATAATCTTTTTGTTGGAATTAGGCCCACTATCAAACTTTAAAAATAGGTTTAACGTTTTGCAGGAAACAAGATTGACTCTTTATTAATAAACAATCAAAATTCTAACACACAAAATCCCATCTACCATATACCCCTATTTAAACTAAACGTACAAACCTTAGCCTAATCAAACTCAAATCTATACCTTTTATACATTCAAATAATCAGATAAACTTGCAACATGATTAAATAGTAAACTGATAACTCTAAACATTCAAAATAATATTAGTTACTGTTTAATTAAACTAAGGTTTTGTTTGTTTTTTGTACAACAAAATATCTGCAGTCTGTGGATCACATTTGCAAACATCTGCAGTAGAAGAGATGGATCAAACCTCTGAAGTCTACAACAAGAATAGTATCTGTTTTTAACGTCTACATATTGCTAAAATCAACTGGTGCTGGTATACGGCGGTGCTGGACGATGGTGATGATGGCAGATGATGGGTGGTGGTGGAAAGTGGGGGGTGATGGCGGCAGACGGTGAGTGGTGGCGGACGGTGGTGGAGGCGGACGGTGGTGAAGGCTGACGGTGGTGGAGGACGGTGGTGGTGGTGGTGGATGGTGGTGGTGGACATGGGTGGTGGTGGGTGATGGTATTTAATCATCTGTAAACTTTAGAAAATTTTAGAATTGGTTGTGTCAAGTCTGCACCATACAGACCTCTCGCAAACCTTTTTTAATGAAAAGTTTTCCAAAAAACAAATACTTTGTAGATCTCAACGTCTGCCCGTAGCCTGCCCAGCACAAACAAAAGACGTCTTGAAGAGGTCTTTAGAAAAACAAACAACCCCTAAGACTCTTAATCAAACTATAATACTTCCTAAAACTCCATATAGCAACCGTCATAATTCTTCAAAAAAGTCAACTTTCAACTTTCTTTCAATTAACACTTTAACTTTTTTTATTTTTATATTTAGACAAATTAAGATTAACTTTTAACATTTATATAACTGACTAATGACAGTCCTTTACCAACAAATACCCAATGTTTATAAATGTATGTTGGTGAAACTCATTTGTTTATTTAGTAGTGTAATTTGCACCAATGATCTCTTGGTCTAGTGGTCAAGGGGAGGTGGGAGGCTTTGTCTTTCTTGGAGGTTAAGGTTACCTTGATATGAGTGAATATTACTAATTTGGTGATACTAACAAGTAACAACTAACCAACCGTTAAAAAAAAAGTAGTGTAATTTGCATTTGTATTTGAGAAACTGCAATATAAGCCAATAGATAAAGCGTGACTAGTTAATTAAATAAACATTATAGTCAATTAAGGACACGTGCATCCTTTCAATATATGTTACCATTAATAGAACTGTATTGGCGTTTCTTTTTATCTCTGTTTGTGATCGATAACGATCAAGATTACTTCTAATATTCTTTTGTTCGTAATTCTTTTGGGTTTTAATAAGTTAAAAGATAATAAAAGCAAGTTTACAAATAATCCTTTTGTGATTCAATAAAAGCATTTTTCTTTTTTACATTTTCAAGTGACCAAACATATACTGTTAATTTAGCATTGGCAGAAGTAGTATAAAAAATTTACGGTCTTTTTCAATAAAAGTAAACGGACATCTATCGTGAAACATTATTAAATATTTAAATTAACTAGAACAAAGGTGAGAATATGAGGTAATAGTAGCGTTTCCTTTAAGGTTCTTAATTGTAAAGTCATAGTAAATAACGCTTGTTAGATTAATAAAAATGTGTAACGATGGGTAAGACGTAATCTAATCAACTATTAACAATAAGAATGTCTATACAATTTTACATCATCCCCAGCCTCTTAATTAATCAATTGTGTTTACTCTTTTACTTGGTCATTAATTTATTAATCAAGTGGGCAAAAAGTAAATTAAAACTTGAAACTACTTATCTATTATGTCACAATGGATATTCCTCGCATATTATTTTTAATTTTACTTTTCTAAAGCAACTAAAATAAAATCAATTCTGTGCATTTATCTATCAAGTAAATTGCTTTCTTTGTGCCTGATACTTTTGTTCAGCATGACACTTTTACTAAGGAAAATATATAAAACCAATTTCATTTTATAATATTTTCTAACATATATCATTTAAATTACATTAAGTATTAATAGAATTAAAGTTTATTACATAAGAATATATAAAAATAATAGTTTATAGCATATGTTGTTAAATCAATTAAAAAAATATTACGTTTTGGTACACTTTATCTATTAAAAGAAAAGGGTCCTTATTTCTTAAAATAAAACATGCATATTTTCATTAATTTTACCTGCAAAATACTAATTACACAACAGTTTTTAATTGTATCATTAATAGGTGATATTCAAAAGATTATTTAAAATAACATAAATCTTCTACACGATCAAAAAGGGAAAAAAGTATATTTTTGTCAGTAGGACTAGTAATAACGATGGAAATATATACGTATAGCCGTATAGAAAAATTAAGAAATAATTTTTTTTCTAAGTTTAGTATTTAGATGATAAAGTGTTTGATAACGTAATCAATTTCCAAATATCGGAAAGTCGTTCTCACAAAAAAAAATGTTGCAAATTAGCACAGAGTAGGTATAGAAAAGGAATATATATTAGAAATAAGATAACCAGTTGCTTTTTCACATCTTTTAAATACTACCCACATCAATATCTATTTTTCTTTTAAACCATGTTTAGCTGAAAATGCTTTCTTATCTTTTATTTTATTAATGATCGTGACATTATAAATTGATTAATTAGAAATTTTATTTTCCATTAACTTCTCTTATAAGTTATTAAAGAAAACTTCTGTATTACTGTATATATTTATATATCTTTCAATTTTTACTTGTTCACATCAAGTAATACTTTTTTCTTGTGTCGTAAACCTATTACCGGTAGATTCAAAGGTTTTGTTAATACTCTATTAATAGATGATTATGACAGAAAAACATAAGATTTACGCTTCTTCATCAAGCTTTCGAGAGAATATCCAAACTTTTTTTTAGTAGTGAATAAGATGAAACAGTAATACCTAGAATCAACTATGTTTGTGTGTGTGTGTTTTTTTTTCTTATAAACTAGAAAATAAGATAAATAACAAATTATAAAAACTAAAAGTTTTATACATTTTCGTCCCTAAGGTTTGGTGTCTTTTGTTGTTATCATCCAAAAACTTTATTTTCCCCTCTGTATATCTGACATTTTAAAAACTTGTCATTTTCATCCACTTCCGTTAACGCCATTTGTTTTACTTGATAAGTGAACATCAACTATGAATATTAAAAATAATCGAACAATGTTTGAATGTTTGGGGCAATTGAATAATGTTTATTTAGGTTTTCTTTTTTCTTGTTGAGGTGTAAAAGTACATAAATGTCCCTCACGTGAGGTGCACATGACGGCTACTTAACAGGTAAATTAACGAGATTAACGAAATTGGATGAAAATTGCAAGTTTTTAAATATAAAAAACGAACAGGAAATATTTTTTGTTTTTTGATGAGAATAGCAAAATGCACCAAAGCTCAGGTAATTAAAAAAATAACAATTTACTCTTTTATATATGTTAGTTATGATATGTCTAAAGACAGCTTTGATAAGTGATAAGTGTGACGAACTTTTGTTCTTTTCCTTCTTTGCAAGATATAAAGAGATTTGACCAACCCTCTTTATTTTCAAATAATTATAAATCAGAAAAATAGATACGCCCATTATCGATCTAAGACTTCAATCAATCATGCATTTGTTAGTGGCATACAACTTCACAAAAACTTTCATCTTTTTCATTTTCCTTAATTTTGAAAAAAAAATATATATGCCTTCATAATAACAATATTATCATCTCTCAGTGTTGTGTTTTACGGTTATCACTGCTTCACGTCTTAAGACCCTTGGAGGTGCTATCTTGATTTGTTATACTAAGTTTTCTCAGAATTTGTTGTGCTGTAATTGTTGCCTACACTTTGATCAATGTTTTATTCTTAGGTTTAGTTAGGTAAAAGATCATCAATTGCATATATAATGCCAAGGTGCATGGTGCTGTGGTTTCTAGAGTGCCTTCATCTCCAATGACCGTATTATATATATGATGTTAGTTGCCTTGTTTTTCCTATATTAGAAGCAACGCATGGTGATACCGTGGCTAAGCATAGGTGCCGATAGTGTTACGACGACAAGGATTCAGACGACAACGATGTTGCTGGATTGGTGTTATGCGTCCTTGTTTTGCATTAGCATGATGAACGGCTAGAGGTTTTGGTAAAAAAAAATATTCCAATAGCTAGTTATTTTTATTGTTTTTTTTATGGAGACAATTAGGTGTAAAACATTTTTTTATCGTGCCTGAGACCATGTCAACTGACGGAGTAATTAAAATTTAGTAAATTTATACTTATATTTTTGAGGAGTTATGTGAAATATATAAACAATCAACGGTAAGTGAAAGAACATTTGATCTCTCCCAATAAAGAAGTCAAATAAATATAATAATCTAAGTATCTACCATCAATAATATATTATGTAAAGTAATGTTTGGAAAA
Source organism: Flaveria linearis (assembly GCA_024085815.1). Lineage (NCBI taxonomy): Eukaryota > Viridiplantae > Streptophyta > Magnoliopsida > Asterales > Asteraceae > Flaveria > Flaveria linearis. Next base: position 134,136 of record JABSNV010000452.1, read on the forward strand.
CAAAAATGAAAAATGTTAAAGTACCTTTTAAAAAAGGAGTATGTAGCGAAAAGAAAGTCTCTCACTCTAAATACTAAAGTTGCTACTATTTGTAAGAAGAGAAGCAAAATGGTCACACTATGCAAAATAATAATAAAACTAGTAGTTACAAACCCCGATTCGTAGCGGGAGGTTTTTCTCTATATTTAAATTTGGCCAGATCATTAATCTTTAACGATTGCATTTTGTAAAGATTTCTTTTAACAGGAGAACTCCATCAAATGGACGATGTGAACGTTCATGGATCATTTAAACAAACAAAGTAACTATACATGAAATCTAAAACAAAACAAAATGAGTATATGTCTTTATTATGTTTCTTTTTCTATATTAAAAATCAATTTGTTGTTGGTAGAATTTTTCTTCCCTAAAGCTCTGATCATACTCATACCTTTTTGTTAAAAGACTTGACGATATAAACATTGTAAAGTTAATAGATCATAGTAAAAAAAACACACAGTTAACTTATAAAACAGATAATTATAATAATTATAAATTAATCATGTAAAAGTCGGTAAAACTTGGCAAACAAACACATTGCTTGAAACAACCAAAATTTTAAAAATCTAATAAACATAAAAATAGAGATAGAGATTAAATCAAATCTAAACAGAAACTGAACATTCAAAATGAAACCCAGGTGATTTCATAACTCATTGGAGGTTTTGCAGTTTAGCCGCATTTAAAATGAAACCCATATGATTTCATCAATTAAAATAGAGTTAAAGCAATTCAAAAATTTGATTCAACTAAAAAATATAGCCAGATGAAAATTTCAATCAAACAGTAAAAAACATAAAATGAGAATAAACCCCAAACCAAAATGATTCACTCCAAAGAAAATAAACCGTATAAAAAACCAGATTCGACATAAGGTGAGCTGAAGCTCGGTCTCAGATGAGCTAACGTCATCATCATTGACATAAGGTCTTTCTCGACATATCTACCCAGCAAATAAAAACCGTATAAAGAACCAGGTCGACACATAAAAATAGAGATAGAGATTAAATCAAATCTAAACAGAAACTGAACATTCAAAATGAAACCCAGGTGATTTCATACTCATTGGAGGTTTTGCAGTTTAGCCGCATTTAAAATGAAACCCATATGATTTCATCAATTAAAATAGAGTTAAAGCATATTCAAAAATTTGATTCAACTAAAAAATATAGCCAGATGAAAATTTCAATCAAACAGTAAAAAACATAAAATGAGAATAAACCCCAAACCAAATGATTCACTCCAAAGAAAATAAACCGTATAAAAAACCAGATTCGACATAAGGTGAGCTGAAGCTCGGTCTCAGATGAGCTAACGTCATCATCATTGACATAAGGTCTTTCTCGACATATCTACCCAGCAAATAAAAACCGTATAAAGAACCAGGTTCGACACCTAAAATGAACATCAAGCCCAAAGTTTCAGATGAGATAATCCCATCATCATCAACGTAAAAAACACCACAAAACAAATTTCAAATGAGGTAATTCCCATCACCATTCATCAACAACATAGCGAATCACCCAAATAATGGTTGTCCAAATAACACAATTGACACCCTGTCTGGCAAGAAACGCCCACCAGCCCTACCTCAATCGGAAATAGGAGGCGGAGCGGTGGCTGTCTCCAAGGCCACAACCGACATCATCGAGGTCGACGGCCATCGGCCATCGCATCGGCAAACTTTAGTTCAACCGAATACGATGGACGATTATCGGCGTAGAGGGGACCCGACACATGAGACAAGAAATCGAGGTCTACCAGAGAGCCACCGCGTCTGTCGCGTAAGTCAAGCGGAAACGAACGGCCACCGCCCGAGACCTTTGACCTCCACATACCCTCTCTAACGCCACCACCGACTCAACCGATGGCCATCGACACCTTCACAACACCGACTCAACCGAGTTCCTTACACAGAAGAAGCGATTCAGGTGATGCATGTGACAGTCGGAAGTGATGCAGACAGTGGGGGATGGTACTTTCCCTCTCTACAAATGAACTGAAGTGGGAAAGAGGGAGTCTTCTCCCCTTTTTCTTTCTCTATAAATACTCTTGAGAGAGGAGTCAAACATAAAATAAGAAAACTATTGTGGCCAAATCAAAAAAACAAAAAACTTTCTGCTCATTCACTTGCATTTTAAATAGATAGGAGAAAGGAGAATTATTATTGAGTTCAAACTAACCATGAGTTCAAGGTTGATGCCCAATATGAGTTCAAAGGTTGGCTTCTTTTAGAGTGCCAAGATTGTGTTCACCAATTCCTATTAAACGTGGCCTTAGTGGGACTTGGAACAACATTATTTACAAAATTGAACAAGCCTTGTTAGCATTAAAAGTTCCCTTGTATAATATGATCATTGGTAAAGTTGGGAATGATTACAAAGTCATAAGAATGTAGATTGATACATGATTGGCAACTGAAACTTTTAGAACAAAGTTCCTTACATTATATTAGTTGGAATTCTCTAAATGATGTTACATTAATCAAAGATACATAAGAATGGAAAATGGTATTAATTGGAGATGAAATTTGATCCCATGAGCATTCTACAATGAATGAAATAAACCAACTGAGGGGCTGTTTGATTACCGCTGATTTAGTAGGATCTGACTGAGTCGACTGCTGACTCAGTTAAAAGTTCTGACTGATCTGCATCTGACTGAAACTTGGCTGTTTGATTCAGTATCTAACTGACTCTGCTGAATGATAAAAATTATCATATTGCCCCATAGTTCTGACGAGTTTAAATTTAATCGGTATTGTATAATCAATAAAAATAGTCAATTTTTTAAATAACATAATAGCTTAAAATTGAAAATGTCATACAAAATACAAGTTAAACATAAATCAAACATAATCAAGCTACTACACATCAAATTTCAAACATATTACAAGAGTTTACATACAAATCTAACTAAAAGCATCTGAAAGCAGTTGATTAACAATTTAGTCACGCAAAGTAGCTATATATTCAACGCCTTCTGAACGCCACTCTATGCCTTGTGTGTTTTAACAACTAGAACAAAATTTATATAATCAAGAACACCATATCAAATCTATCTTCAACAACACATTATCAAATCCCATTTCAAGAACACCATATGAAATCTATTTTCAAGAACAAGTTAACAATTAGAATAAAATTTATATAACCATAAAACTATGAAACAAGAACAACTTCAACTAGCACAAGAACAACTTCAACTAGAACAAATTTCTCATCATACCTTCTGTGAAGGAGGACCGCCAGAGGGAAAGGGTCGCGGAGGAGAGGGTCGCGGAGGAGAAAGGTTCGCGGAGGAGAAGGGCGCTGGAAGGAGAGGTGGTAGCGGAGGAGAGGAGCGTCGGTCGCCGGACGCGAAGGAGAGGATCGCCGGTCCCAGAGGAAAGGGTCGCCGGTTGGAGGTGCTACTCGCCCCTTTTCGTGCTACTCGCCCCTTTTCTTCTCCAGGCCAATTGCCTGGGTCTTGGTTTGCTTGTTATAGTCTTGGTCAGAGCTTTTGAATCTAGGTCTGGGTCAGCCGAGTAGGACCCGGTCAGACGCGATATCAGCAACATCAAACAGGCTGACCGGAGTCAGCGGGTCAGCCGGGTCAAGCGGGTCACACGCAAACAAACAACCCCTGAGTGAATTACTTATTATTTTGGCTCAAGTGCAAATCTCCGACACGCAAGATTCATGGTACTGGCTAATGATACATCAAGTGGTTTCATCATCAAGTCCATTCGTTTCATGTTACGCCAATTTGTCATTGGCTATAGCTATTGGGTTTCCAACTGCGATAAATGTTTACCAATGAAAGTAAGGGCGGAAGTGGGATGAATCCCGATACTCCTAGAACTACATAAGAGATGAATAGCCATTTCCTATATTACTTGTCGATTGTGTGCCGAACATGATGATTCAACAGACCATTTGTTTACTTGTTACATCGTTACAGTGTTATGGCAACAAGTTAGTCAGTAGGTTGGAGTTCTCCAATTCTTGCATATTCGACCGACCTATTGTATTTCCATAAACATTGAAGACCAATGTCTTTAAAACAAAAACGTTCCAATCTATCATGGTAATCACAAGTTGAGTGATTTTCAAAGCAACAAATCAACAAATGATCTTCTTTTCTCCAACAAGGAGGGGTCCATGGCAAGGTTATTTGAAGAAGCGAAGACAATCGGGTTTCTACGGATCAAGAATTGAGTTAAGTATCATTCTTTAGAGTAGTCAAATTGGACAACTTTAATATTACACTCACAAACACTTGTTTTATTATATTTTTATTTTTTCTTACACTCACAATAATTATAAAAGATGAATTAACTCTCTAAGGTGGTGTTTGAGATTGCTTTTGAAAAACCTTTTTTGACTTAGTGACTTGTAAAATAAGTTAATAAGTTAGTATAAAGTGACTTATTAACTTATTTTTTCATAACCATCAGATTATCAAATACTATAAAACAACTTTTTAACTTTTTAAAAGTTAATAAGTTAAAAAGTAAATAAAAAACAATCCCAAACATCCAATAAAATAACTTTTTAACTTTTTAAAAGTTAATAAGTTAAAAAGTAAGTAAAAAATAATCCCAAACACCAATCAATATAAAAATTAATGTAAAATCTATAAAGTATAGAATGGGATGGAGATGTGAATTTGACCCTTTCTTTTTATTTTTCTTTAAAATATAGAGATAAATCATTTATAGAGTATGGGATGTGAGTGGTCTGAGAAGTCTTTTTTTGTCATGATTGTTTCCAAGTTAGAATCCGGTCATTAAGGGATTTAAGAGCTTCTACATTAGTTTTCCCATCCTTTATCATCATCTTTTAAATACAAAGGAACATTAAAAAGCAAGTAATTTTAACTTCTATATTGGTTGCTACTTTCATATCTTCATCTTTTATATTTTAAGAGAAACCATAATGAGTTCTCATATTTAAGGGCCACCATCCATTTCTTATGTCTATTATTTTATATTTTTCATGAATACTTGTAAGTGGAAAAAAAAGAAAAAAATAATTAAATGTTATTTATTTAAATTAAGGATAATATGTGAAAGTTGATGTGTGAGACTTTTAGAAAACAAATTAATTTTTAAGAGATAATGGTTTGTTTATTAAGTTATAAGATGGGGAAGCTACTATGAACGTTATAAGAAAAAAGGGGATGTGAATAAAATCTCTAGGTAACTGATTTTTATTGTATTATTTGTTTTGGCTGATTGAATAAATAATTAAATCAATGATGATATGATATCATTTTTTCATTGTACTCTATTTCTTTGGTGTTTTAAGCAATAGATTTATTTTTACGATTAATATCGGAGCTATCGACTCAATTCTAAAAAGTAAAAAAAAAACAATTTGGCTTAGGGGATGTGTGAGACAACTTGGGGGTAAAAATTAAGGATGTTATGCTCTGCATTTATCTTGAAATCATTGTTATGAAAAACTAAAGATAATTAACAATGCGAGACTGAAATTTTGTCAGGGATATTATCAATAGCATCATGCAATATATTATTTGTATAATTGATGTCTTTATACATTTTTAAGTATGTTATTCTCAATGAGTTCTAAATGAACTTGTTTAGGAGAATGTATTCTATGGCATTTTAAAAATAGAGGTTATGGATTGGAGTTTCACTTGATGTAATATGTTTTAAGTGGGTCAAAAGTTTTATCACAATGGATCTTTGGATGATGTGTTTCCCTTAAAATGATTGATGAGTCGGGTGAACAGCGTTGTCTGTGTTTAGGGGCATGGGTGACCTTTCGCCAACAGATTTATCTAGATAACCGGGCATGAAAATTATTTGTTAGCCGTTAAAAAATGTATGTTATTCAAAATTCAAAAGTGTTGATAAGAAATCTATTTAAAAAGAAAAAGTTACTAAAATCATTACAATTTCAGAAGGTAAAAAACAACTTTGTGGTTCGTGAGCAACATCCTCCAAAGAACCAGGATTCATGAATCTTTCTCTAGATCTCTTGGGCCCAGCCCAAAGTTTGGTAAGATTTCTTTGATAATTTATTTATTAATTTTCATTTTTCAAGATGCTAACTATAATGATAAAAAATGACAAATCTACTGGCATTACTTACAGGGGTGAAGCTTCATTGGGGTCGGGGTTTCATTTTTTTTTTCATCAGTAGTGTAAATTTTAGCTCGATAGTGTAAATTTTCGGTTCGATATTAGAAATTTTTTATAAATATAAAGTCCCCCCTAAAATAGTTTACTTTTGCACCCCACCCCTTAAAATAGTTTACTTTTGCCCCCCCACCCCTTAAAATAGTTTACTTTTGGCCCCGCCCCTCTAAAATAGTTTACTTTCGCCCCCGCCCCTCTAAGCATTCGCTCAAGCCCCGCCATTGATTACTTATATACTAAAGGTCGTGTAGCTAACACTTCTTGAGTAAGTACACAACTAGTTTTTTTTACCCGTCGCACGTTGTGAAGGAATCGTATGCGTGTGATAAAATATAGACTACAATCGAACTTACTCTTTTTGAAGCTATACGTTGCGACGGCATCGTACGCAGCTGTGACAGCAGCTTAATAAAATATAGACTACGATCTAACCGACGTGTTTCTGATTGAATTTACGTCAAAACATAAAGTAACTCAAATTTATATCATTATATGAAAACGTCTTATATTCGACTCAATTTTTTTTCAAACAAAATTTATGTTGAAACATAGACCAAGTCAAACATACATTAAAATAAACACGTGTAGCGGCAACATATGCGGCATGATAAAATATGTATTACAATTGCTCTGACTCGTTTCCGAACTAAATTTACGTCAAAACGTAGGGTAACTCGAATTTATATTATAAAATAAAACATATTGTATCTGACCCGACGTGCTTCCAAACAAAACTTACGTTCATGAACTGTTCGACGGAAAGTTCGTTTATGTTCGTTTATTTAGGAAATGAACGAACATGGAAAAAAAAATACTTGTTCGTTTAGTTAAACGAACAAACATGAACACATGCTTTGTTCGTTCGTTTACGTTCATGAACGTTCGTTTATTTTCGTTTGTTTACGTTCATGAATGTTTGTTTATGTTCGTTCATATACATTCGTTTATGTTTGTTCATTTATGATCATTTATTTATATATTAACATATTAATAAAAGGGTATTATGTGTTAATATTTAAAACATAAGTGTATTAAGTTATACTAGAAACCTATAAATTTAGTGAGATTTTAATTTCCACTAATACACTTAAAATTCCAAAATAATCATTAAGTTGTTTTTTTTGGTTCAGTTTTGTTTATTTATTATGGTTTATTTATGTTTATTTATTATTATTCATTTGTGTTCGTTAATGTTCGGGAACTATTCATATAGCTTCTTAACGAACATACATGAACGAACACGAATATTTTATTTTCTTAATAAGCGAACATGAACAAAAAAATGTTCTATAATGTGTTCGTGTTCGTGTTCGGTAAAAGTTAAATGAACGAAAACGAAATTGCTGTTGTTCTGTTCGTACGGTTTATTTACAGGCCTAGTTATGCTTATGCAACATCTCTTTTTTGTTTATTTTTTATTTCCATCTCCCTTATACAATTATACACGTGTAGTTTTGTTGTTCTCTACTTATAAATTTTTTAAACATTAAACACATCATATTACCATAACATGATTGTATGTTTATTAAACACATCGATATTACTATAACATGATTGTATGTTTTATTTCTCTACTATAATTTGTTTTTTAATAGCTTTCATTTATTAACTTCAAAAAAAAAATCTAAATATGTGGTTGTGTTTATTTTCTCAAGTCGACATGATATGAATTTGCTAAAATACACAGTTGTGTGTAATAGAGTAATTTTTCGTATTTCAATTCTCAAGTTATGTCGACCGATAGTAACGTATTTTTACCGTGAAGAATGAAACCGAAACAAACTAAAAAATATCGTAGTATGGTGTATTCATTTAAAAGGCAATGTTGGTTTCACTTGCATTAGAGGCCATTCACATTTTTCACATTTTTAAGATTTCGGTACGATACTATTATGTTCGTTTTTTATATATTAAGTGATATTAACATCCCCTGTAACGTGTGAGTTCATTAAGACGTTACATTGTTTCATGCCTTTGTGCCTTATATAAATTTTTTAATGTTATCAATAATGTACATGTTTTGTTTTTCTTATATGAAGTTACATACGTCTCCTTTAACGCATGAGTACTTCGCGGCATGTTTTACGTCAGTTTTTTCACAGTTTTACACATTGCCGCAACGCGATAACATAATACTAGTTATATATAAGATGTAACAATATGAATAAAGACGAATTAATTTACTTTTCACATCCATGTAAATATGTAATAATAAAAATGTTGTTGCTCATGATATAAGTATAGTAATAATAAGATAAAAGAAAACCCCCAAGTATTAGTTGAGCCTATTAGCCATCAGCAAGCTGAGATCAGGTCCCGAAGGAGTTAATATTGTAGGGAAATATAGTGTGGTGCATGCCAATGGTCCACATCGAAACTTTTTTATACACAAAGGGGTCCACTTTTGGACTACAACAAGATGACGTGGAGACCACCCCCGATATTCCCGTTACGCTCTTAGAGCATTCACAACCCGTGCCCTATAATCATGTGAGTGTGTTGGTATATTATATGGAATGATTTTGAGTGGTTGTGAGTGAAGGAGAGAGAAAATGTTATTGTGGATTGGTATATTTGAAGAATCACTGTACAATCCTTATAAATTTTTTAATATTTTTGAAAGTGGTTGTGAGTGAAGGAGAGAGAAAAGTTAATGAAAAAGGTATAAAAATATATATTTAATTGAAAGGAGATAGAAGAAGTAGTGATTTTTAGTGTAATTATATGGATAAAGATAAGGAATGGACTGTGAATGCTCTTATGACCCTAATTTTCATGGTTAACTTGGTAAATCTTGCATTGGGTTGATTAGCTTTATAAAAGTAGATTAAGAACCGTTAAAAATTGTACGTAGTTGTATGCGGGGCTTAACTTTGTAATACTTGTAATGATTTCTGGTTAATTTGAGGTACGAAGCTAAGCAGATCTAATCAACCTTGTTTTCATCGGTACATACGGCAAATCTTTTTCTGCTATTTAATAGGTCTTTTAGAATTTTTTTTATGTTTTTAAAGAATATCAGTGCAACATAAATAATAGTGAGGGGTGTATTTTTAATGACAAAAATAAATGTGTATTTTTGGGTTGGATCTAGATCGTTTGTGTTCGAATATTTATTATAATAAGACTTATACCATAAAGTATTATTATCTATATATGTCCTAAGTACTACAATTAGCTAGTAAAGTAGATTTTACTTTAACACAGTTAGGTAGTTAGTGCGGTTAGTTGTCATTACTTGATTTGATCAGTACAAATAGGCATGGAATATTTTGTAAATTACACAATTAAATCAATGTGTAATGTAAATTACTAAAATTTTTTGATTGTTACTGATTTGATAACCGCTCTTGCGACTAGAATGTGCACATCCACGCTGCGTGCGTGTGCGCGCGCACACGAAACCCTTCTTGTCTGCAAGGAGGAAAAAATCTAGACGGTCTTAGCGAAGCGTCACGATGGGGCCACCCTTCCAACTCATCAAAACAGATAGCTTCTGCCTTCTGCTTAGATTAAGTTTTTATTGCTGAAAATTGGATTAAGAAATAAAGGCAGGCTTAGACTAGTCCACAGTGAGTCCGGCCACTATGTAACTCATGCAGGCTTGATGTACCATTGTAGCCTACTCACTACTGGGCTATTTGTTCAAAAAATCAACCATGGCTCTTCAGACTTCAATGCTTCTTAGATCACACGGAATTCCCAAAGTCGTAGGATTAGAGGTGTAAATAATTCAGCCCAGCGAGTCAAGCTCAACTCGTTTAATTTAATAGATCTCGAGTTTAAGTCGACTTGTTTCGAGTTATATTTCTAAAGGGCTCTCTCTTTTTACGAGTATTTTTCAAGCTTGATCTTAGGTTTGGTTTGTCATTATTTATTAGTTACTTAATTGTTTTAACTATATACACTTATACTTATTATATATATAAATAATTCAATAGCTTTAACCCTTCTATGTTTCTAGGCCCGACTAAAATTATCTTGTTAGAAGATACGTTTGCGAGTTTGAGTGGGTGGCGGCTCTAAGAGCCGTCTATGTGCATTCTTGACATGCTTAGTGAATCGTCTTTACCGATCTTCGTCCATCTATTATTTGTTAAAACATCAACCTTTACATTGTAATCATGTATGTATAAAAAAAGTTGGTTAAAATTTGAAGCATGAGAGCTTAAAAATGATTTACAAAGGGGAGGGGATCTTCGTCACATTCATTTGGGGCTTGCTATATTATCTTTAGGCCTTGTTTAGGTCAAGGGGTGGATTTTCATTCACGGTTCCTTTGTGTCAAAATATCAAAATCTAATAAAAACTAAGACAAAAAGAACCAATCTACAATAGATTCAAAAACAATACCACTGAAACACAAATACCCCAAATCAAACGATGAAGAGACAACTTAGGGTAGATAAAAAATGTTTAGAAACAAACTTCTGCCACTTGAGAGAATGATATTGACCTCAAAGTGATTCTTGGCACACGACGGTGATCAAGACAACCTCAAAAAAATAAGAGGAATTGCGTCTTCTGGTTGTGGGCAAGACGTCAAGAAGATTAAATATCAAGAGGTTAACCCCTAGATGTATTGAAGAAGAAGACGTACTGCACCCTTGATATAGTTTGAGATGATATCTTCTCTTCTTATAAGATATCTTCATAAAGCTTCACAAAAGAAGACTAAAGCCAGACCTATTACAGCCCACACACAAAAGCATTGAACCCACTACAACTAGCCCGAATCAGCTACAAGCTCAGAGACAGTAAAGCTCATTTCAACTCAGCAACAGTCCAAACATAAAAAAACAAAAGATAAAATAAAAGTAACAATCAAAGAATAATTATACAATATATGTTTGATATTGAATTGGAAAAATATATATATTTGTCAACACTTTGTTCCGAATATATTTACCCAAAATCAAAATCAAATCAACCCAAAATCAAAGATTAGGAGGTCCGTTCTATCTTTATCTAGTTATCTTAGAGGTGCATTGTAGCGGGGAGAGATCGTGAGGTGGAGAGGGTTAAGAAGAGGAAGTGACAAATGAAAATTGAAGAGATGGTTTAAAGATTTATGTTATCATCTTAGTTATTTACATCCCATTTCCGTTTTAAAGTTTTATCACTTGTAATCTTTCAAAATCCAACTTACTTTATAAATTTATCAACCTTAAAAAAACCCAAAATTCATCAGTTAACGTACACCATCGACCACCATTATCTTTTCATGACTATCGTGTACCTCTGTTGTCTTTACTGTCGTTGTACCACTCATTCCAATATCTTACATATAATTAAATGTTTTTAGACAACAAAAACTAAAGTTAATGTTTGGAGAATCTTTTTGATGGATTCTAGACCACCCTGGTCGAGTGCCAACTGCCAAGGGGGCAAAAGAAAAGCATTTCTTTTTTAAACCATCTACATCATTCATTTAAAAGATTGTTAGTGTACTCGATTTGTGATTTTCTAGAAAGCACAACCATAAAACCGATAAGCAAACCCGAACACATAAAATGTGGTTTAGTTATCAGTCACTATTTTCACCTTATTTGCTTTTGTTTCCAATCTGGTTCGGTTGGGTCCAGTCGACCCATGGTCAACCTAGGTGTGAGCATTTGTCGACTGACCTAAGAAAATCAATGAATTGAAACATACGAAATCGGTCCGATTTTCGTCCTCGATCATTTTCACCTTTTTTTTGTTCAGTCCCGCTCGGTTCACTCTGGTTTTAACCAGTACTTGACCCACGATATCATAATGCCTACTTATGTTTATTTTTTTTCTCTTCCTTAACTCTATTTAGAGTAAATTGCCATTTTCGTCCATGTGGTTTGGTGAAAATTACCACTTTAATCCAATAGTTTGTTTTTCGCATCCGGGTCCCTGTGGTTTACAAATCTTGTCATATTCATC